>VUQI01063415.1:14347-38813 GCA_015106735.1 Paratilapia polleni | reverse complement strand
CCTCCAAGAGAGTGAGACAAAAACTTCGATTTAATTCAGTTTAATTTATATAGCGCCAAATCACAACAACAGTCACCTCAAGGCGCTTTATATTTCAGGGTAAAGACCCTACAATATTAGAGAGAAATCCCCAACAGTCAGACGATCCCCTGTGATCAAGCACTTGGCGACAATGGAAAGGAAAAACTCCCTTTTAACAGGAAGAAACCTCTGGCAGAACCAGGCTCAGGGAGGGGCAGTCATCTGCAGTGACCAGTTGGGGGTGAAGGGAAACAGAAGAGAGCAGAGGGAGACAGGACAAAAGACACACTATGGGAGAGAGAGAGAGTTAATAATAACTAATGATTAAATGCAATAGTGGTGTATAAACACATGGAGAGTGAAAGGATGGGATGAAGAGGAAACGCTCAGTGCGTCATGGGAAGCCCCCAGCAGCCTAGGCCTATTGCAGCATAACTAAGGGATGGTTCAGGGTCCAGCCCTAACTATAAACTCTATCAAAAATCTTAAAAGTAGACTTCAGAGGGGACGACCTGGACAACCCAAATAAACATGGATAAGGACAAACAGGGATGCACAATACACAGCCTGACAGATTGCAGTGAATTTGAAGAGCAGGGACAAGGGGCTGATTGGCTTATGCAGGAAGATAAAACTTTGAATGACTTGACTTTGACAGTGTGGTAAAATGAAAAACTGAACGTGAGGAAACATATTTCTGCATATGATAGATATATGTCACAACATATATACACGTTGAACTGGTAGACCAAGCAAAGCAACAAAAAAAAAAACGAAGCACATAAGGTTTGTTCATTGTGTGCTGGGAAACAATTAATGCTCACACCAAAAGCTTATGAATTTAACATAGACACACACACTGAATAACGTGATCCATGCCTCACTTTTTCAGTTCTGACGAGGCTAGATTTTACTTTAAAATGTTTTTCCTTGAACCTAAAAGGAAGTGACAGTGTACTATTCTGCTGTGAATAAAAACTGCTGTCTACTGATACTGATTTACATTGTTTTATTCATGTTGGTGGCATAGTTTTTTTGCACATTTATACACTCTTCAGTAATATGTTAACAGGAGGTGTCAGGGATCAAACCACTGAAAAGATTCACATTGTTATAGCTGCCTAAAGTGCAGTTTGTGACAAAAATCAAAGAATGAAATTTAAATGCAGAATTCAGTTCATTTATTTGGTAATTCATCGAAATAAAGTGATTCATACACTCACTGGACACTTTATTAGGTACACCTTGTTACTGCCAGGTTGGACCCCCTTCAGAACTGCTTTAAACCTTTGTGGCACAGATTCAACAAGGTGCTGGAAACATTCCTCAGAGATTTTGGTCCATATTGACATGATAGCATCATACAGTTGCTGCAGATTTATCAGCTGCACATCCATGATGTGAATCTCCCTTTCCTCCACATCCCTAAAGGTGCTCTGTTGGATTGAGATCTGGTGACTGTGGAGGCCATTTGAGTACAGTGAACTCACTGTCATGTTCAAGAAACCAGTTTAAGATGATTTGAGCTTTGTGACATGGTGTGTTACCCTGCTGGAAGCAGCCATCAGAAGATGAGTACACTGTGGTCATAAAGGGATGGACATGGTCAGCAACAATACTCAGGTAGGCTGTGGTGTTTAAATGATGCTCAGCTGGTACTAAGGGGCCCAAAGTGTGCCAAGAAAATATCCCCAACACCATTACACCACCACCAGCAGTGCACAGTAGATGGATCAACTCAAAGGCCAGATGCATCTCTCTGGCATCTGGCCCTTCAGTTGATCCATCAAACTTTTGCTGACCTGTGTCAGCAAAGTCCTGCATCGGGTCTTTGCTGACACTAACTCTGAAACACCTTCAGAAAGTCTGGAGAACTAGTGCTCAAGATCACTTTAAAAATTACAAGAAAGTCTGGCTCCTTATAAGCAAAATATAAAGAAATGAGGGGTGACTCATGACTTTTACACTGTAATCCACATTTCTTCCCCATTTTGTTGCTCGTTTTGAAATTTAGCGCGTCATCTTGACCATGTCTACATGTCTAAATGCATTGAGTTGCTGCCACGTGATTGGCCGATTAGCTGATTGCGTTAACAAACAGTTGAACAGGTGTACCTAAAAGAAGTGATAGGTGAGTGCATTTAGTCCACAGTCTTGTCGGTTGATGACAGTATCCACCATCCTCTGCTCACAGACACATGAACATTTGATTAAGGGGAAGAATGGGTACTGCAAATTGAAAGTCAGACTTTTCAGAAAAGCATCTGCAAAATGTGTCTTTTGAATTAGCAACTAGTTTTCCAACAAGAGTCCAACTTTAATTCCAAACAGCTAAAACATGCTGAAACCCCCAAATGACAGTTGGAATTCAGTGGATGAAAATGGACAACTACTACATCAAAGTTATTAAAAATTTAATTATGTTCAGGCTTATTTATGAAAACATGTAGGCCTGTATTTTTATGGGAGTTTAGCATGAAACAAAAGTCTGATATTAACTGATTAAAATAACCGCTTATTCCTTAATTATATTTCTTTTGTTAAGGCCATATTCAATGTGTTGTTTCCTCAGTCACTCAAATTGTTTGACAGTCAGTGTAGTTAGAGCCTCATCCCAAGTCAACCAATTTATTCTGGATATGGAATTTTATTTATTTTTTATTTATTTATCTTTTACAGTACTTATAATAGTCTTTGGAAGGATGTATGTAGACACTCACAAAGACCAATATAAGGAATTTGATCAGGGTGTATGACTTGCTGTGGTACCTTAAAATGAATTCACACTGGAATATGTTGTTTCTTCTTCCCAGTCCACAAATTACATCCATGATTTCCAGCCAGTAACAGCAACGTTGATTATTATAAAACAGCTATTTCCATGCAAAACACAACAAACAAGCTGTACTGTGCAGAATTCTGCAGGCACTGCTGCTCCAGTGAGTTTCCGATTGATTTACCTCTTGCAAAGAAACATTCATAGATACAATGCCAGTGACATTTCCCATATTGTATGGCCATTCATTGCATCATTGTCATTTATGGGCCTGAGAAAGAAGACCATTTCATGAAAAATTGAAGGTAAGGAATGATTTCAATCCCTTGTAGAACCTCAGCCTGTTTCTACTCTGCCCTCTGTTGCTCCCAATATTCTTCTTCCTATTCTGTTGTCAGACAGATTTTTTTCTTTATTTATGCCACTGTATGCCATCTACAGTAAAGCCTCAGGCAACATGTCTGTATTTACTTGAGGTTCACTGTGATGCTGAACTAAATAAGAGCTTTAATCATTTTTTTTAAATCAACAATGGGGTTATTACTGTAAACACTTTCCTATGGAAAAGTGGTTACTGAGTAAAAAGTTGGCTTGCAGCCTGTGTGATGAATAGATAATATCACACAGCTATAGTGTGAGAAACTCATTCCATTTCTGAGCCACTATAGGATTCAGGACAGAGCCATTCTTCCTGGGAAAACACAGTGAAGGCGGTAAGCCTGTACTATATAGAGACCTTGGTTTATCACAAAGCTCAGACAAGGGCATCACAAAGAAATGGCATTCAGCACTGTTCTTCTGAGTTCACACACTAGTGTCTATGTGCTTTATTGTTCTGGAGGATCAGGGGCGCTGACTTGTGATAAAGCCTCCCACATCATTCTAATCAATAAAAGGTTCCCATTGTTTAACGTCGGTACTTGAATGTGTCAATAATCCAATTAATAAATGCCTGGCTTCAGAGATCACAATGGAGCAGAGCTGTTGCCACTGTTTCTTATTTGATTAATCTGCCTAGTCACTGCCAAGGGCAACCTCCATCCAGGGGTGGAAATTAAAGCTGAACACTGAAGATTCAAAAACTGCAGTTCCTCAAATGGCCACTTGAGGCTGCTTCCAAAAGTGAGTCAATCCCCATTGACCAATATGTTAAAATGCCCAGCTTTACAGCAAAATAAAATGTTTACAGATTGGTCCAAACAAGAAAACTGTTTTGGTCTCTGTAGGTAATTTCCCCCTTCATGCTATACTTTGTTCAGTGACATGAAAAAAGTCAGCTGTTCGGTTTTTGGTTTTAAGCCTGCTTTTCATGTGAAAAAGAAAGTTTTCACAGGACTCTATGCAGTGCTGTGAAAAATTAAGTACACCTTACTGCTTCCTAAGGGTGCTGCTGATCAAATGTACTTGATTGACTGGTCATCAGCAAGTGGGACCATCTTTGTAAAAGCAGAAGTTTTGGCAGTGTTTGTTTGGAGCATTTAGATGTGCGCCCCAGGAGTGGATGTCCCAACAATTTCATGCCAAAGTCAAACCGTGCAATGTTCAGAGAAACTGCAAAATACCTAGGAGCTACATCTCAGACTCTACAGGCCTCAGTTAGTATGTTTAATGTTAAAGTTCATGACAGTACAATTAGAAAAAGACTGAACAAATATGGCTAGGTTTGCAAAGTTGCCTCTGAACTAACACAAGACCTCTGGAACAATGACCTCGTCTTTGGACAGATGAGACCAAAGTGGAGATGTTTGGCCATAATGCTCAGCGTTATGTTTGACAAAAAACAAACACAGAATATCAGCACAAAAACCTCATACCAACTGTCAAGCACGGTGTTGGAGGGGTGATGATTTGGGCTTGTTTTCCAGCCAAAGGACCTGAGCACCTTGCAGTCACTGAGTCCACCATGAACTCCTCTGTGTACCAAAGTATTCTAGAGTCAAATGTGAAGCCATCTGGCCAACAGTTAAAACTTGGCCCAAATTGGGTCAATGACAATGATCCCAAACACAGCAACAAATCTACAACAGAATGGCTGAAAAAGAAATCAAGGTGTTGCAAAGGCCCAGTTAAAGTCCAGACATCAACCTGATTGAAATGCTGTGGCGGGACCTTAAGAGAGCTGTGCATAAACAAATGTCCATAAACCAATCACCTGAAGCAACGATGTAAAGAAGAGTGGGCCAAAATTCCTCCACGATGATGTGAGAGACTAATAAAATCATACAGAAAATAATTACTTCACATTATTGCTGCTAAAGGTGGTTCTACAAGCTGTTGAATCATGAGGTGTACTTAGTTTTTCACATCTTATTTCTTACCATTCTTACCAGTCCTGTGAGAACTTTCTCACATGATTATAACTTGTTCACCAAACCAGGTATTTAGCCTCCTGATAGCTTCCCAGCACTACACTCTAGTATAAATATGGGAATGTCTATTTTCAAAACAACCAAGATGGTCAAAATTTAAAACTCAGGGCTTTAAAATGATATTCCAGAAACTAGTGGGTGACATTGCTCCTGGCTGCCTACCTTTACCTTTATTTAACATCTATGGTAACAGTGTAACCTCACCCTGCTTTACCTACTTACTACATCATCGAGCTACATATTAGCTTTCAATTTTCCTGCAAGGAAAAAGTTAGCACTGAAACCGCCCCTTTTCTCACCAACGTGGCAGACCAACTGATCACCATTACCATTCTTTAAGTCTTTTAAATAGTCAACACTATATGGAACCTTTAACCTTTGTAATCATTTGAAAAATTACATATTTTAAAAAGTTATTTTTGTCAAAGAGGTCATGTGTCACCTGAATAGATGCAGCACCGCTGAGGTGATTTCTTGATAAGTGTTAAACTTCTACCTATTCCCTTTCGGACTTAAAATATTTATTTACACCATCATGAGCTTGTGTATGTCTGATACCAACCTCATTGATGTATTTTGTTTTGTACTTTATTTTTATTTATTTGTTAGAAATAAAATATCTATCTAACTAGATCTTGATTTACAGGTCATTCCAGGAATGACTGAAACAGCTTTTACAGCCTTAACCAATGGTTAGGACTAACAGAAGGGTGGATATTCATTTAAGACAAAAACTTGCTGAGGATTAGAGCACTTTAAGAAGAAATTTTTAGAAATGGGAACATGGTCTGAACATCTGTCACAGGAGTTTAATTGCCAGGGGAAATCATCCAGCCTTTTTCTAAATGAAAGAGGAAACATTCTCTTCTTTACTTAATTAAACATGAAAACATTCTTTCTTTCTTCTAATTAAAGATCTACTGAGCTGGCCAACGGAAGTAATCTCAGGTGTCTCGGCGTCTCTCCACACTTCATTTCACTTCTTTTTAGTGCCATGCCAGCACCAGGAGAGCGCTCTGTCACTGACTATTTATCAGTGCAAAACAAAGAGGGGAACAACTTAACAGAGGTGCTTTGATGTTGGGGGCTGTATATTTTTAGTCAAAAAGTGCAAATAGCAGGTATGTTGAGATAACAATAATTGATATACAGAGGGCAACTGCAGCAAAACTAAGCTCAAGCAAGGCCAAGTGCCAATCAAGAAAGGTGACTAATGACAGAAAAGAAAAGTTCATTCACAGTTGACTATTTGGCATTCGTGAAGAGAATATAATGAAAAAAAGGTTTAGGATACACTCTAATACATTTGCAATATACTGATAATATACTCATCCTGCCTTTGCCACATTCTGCTCTTCTACTTACTCTTAAGGGACACAGTGAGATCCTGTACTATCTCCACAGATAAAAGATACGTGACTTGAAATCTCCACAGATACAAATAGAGATGTCAGAGCAGAGGTCCTGAAACCATCCACAAAGTCAGATCATCACATTTCAGAAATAGGCTTTACTAGGTTTGACCTCTTTAGACCTGACGAAGTCCAAAAAAAAAATTAATTAATTAATTAATAATTAATTACTGCTTACCCAGCAAGCTAGAATCCTTTTTGATGACATGTACTTGTACACATGCTCATGCGGTGTATGATATAACAAGAATTAGTTTTAAAGGATTAGTTTGTCAAAGAAAGAAAAGCTTACTAACCCTTTCTCCTGGAGGTTTTACCCACATTAAATTGCAGTCATTGGCAGAAGAAGCAGAGGAAGAGGAGAGGTAGGTGGGACCATAAGAGATAATAATAATGGGACTTTATTGTAATGACACTGTAATTCCATTTAAATATCTACAGCAGCGTGATGCCAAGACTAATTTGTCTGTGAAATAAATTAAGTGAATGCAACCTCAGGAACAGTAATGTGATGTTAACAACACACGCTGTTTCTTCAGCTCTCTATCTCACCTCCTGTATCTCTCTGTCTCATGCATGTGTAAATACATATATCACATATAATTACACACATATACACATATGGCTTTATAAATGGAAATAATGACAGCTTAAGTCAGCCATGAAATAAACAGGCTCAACAGGGACAGTAAGGATTCTTTAGGGAATAACTGTTATGGCCTGGCAGTTCCAGCCGTCCCTCTCACCCTCCCTCGCAGTGTATGGCAGGTATTCCCTCTCCAGGAGGCCCCACCTGGAGGCGTGGCTAGGATTAACCAGCACACCTGTTCTCCATCAGTGTCCGCCAGATTATTGTATCTAGTAGAAGTAATCAAGCCTCTGTTTAAATTTTATTTTGCTTACCTTAAACTTATGTTCTAACCCTGGACTCTCATCTTCCTTCCAAGTTCCCTCCTGGTGTGACTGTTCACAAATCCCTGGTGAAAGAAACTGTTGAAGTCTGGATAAGGAAACACCCAAAAGAGGAAAATTTACCTGTGGAAACTTAGCTGCCCCGGGGCTGCCCTCTGACTCCCCTGTTAAAAACAGACTCTTTCTTGAAGTTACTTACCTGCCTGCCCTCAGAACATACCAGCTCTACAACTATACTTACCTGTCTACACTCACCTTAATTCCCTTTTGAACTTACCTGCATCCTGGTTGCTCATTGCTTATACCAGCCTGTGAATGAATCAATTAAACTTCTGACATTTGTCTCTGTCTACTTTTGGGTCCTGTTCTTGCTCAGTATGACAATAATGTGTAAAATCCATCCATCCATCCATCCATCCATCCATTTTTCTTCTTCTTGTCCAATTCAGGGTTGCAGGGGTGCTGGAGCCTATCCCAGCTGTCGCAGGGCGAAAGGCAAGGTACACCCTTGCCAGTCTCACATTCACACCTACGGCCAGTCTAGAATCACCAATCAACCCAACATGTCCTTGGACTGTGAGAGGAAGCCGGAGCACCTGGAAAGAACCCACGCAAGCAGAACATGCGAACTCCACACAGAAGGGCACCAGCTAACCGCTGCACCACTGTGCTGCCCATAATGTGTAGCATATTGTGAAAATAACTCATGCAGGATTTGATGTATTTGGGGCCAAATCTATTCTTTACATTTGTGATGGGTGAGTTTCTTGTCTCACTCTGACTTCTTTTTCTTTCTTTTTTTATGTGACATTAAAACATATAGAAAAATAAAGGAAAGATACTTAGAAAAACAAATCCATGAATAATGCATTTAAATGATTCACACTTTTTCAAGCTACTTTGCAGTTAGGTTATTTGCAGTTTCTCTGTAAATGTCCTATATCCTTGTGTCTTCTCTCTCTCTTTATAATCCCAGATAATGTTACTATCAGGACTGTGCAGGACTCCTTGTTCTTCTTGTCAGTGGAGATTGTGGCTGCATGTTTGAGCTCATTGTACTGTGGCAGAACAAATGTTGGACCAGTAGACACCTCCTTAGTGGTTTTGTGTGATGAGCAAGAATCTAAACAATGAAAATGTTTTGAATCTTTGCCCCCTTTTTTTCTTTTTGCAGATGAAAAAAGGCCAAAAATGTTTGAGATACGACAGGCAAATGGACGTAAATAGTAAGCGATAAAAATGAAATACTTCTTATTCTTTTCCCTTTCTTCCTTTTTTCTTTGTTTGAGGATGCCAACAGCAGTTCTGAATTTTACTTTTGCGCTATCTGTTGCTTGGAGTCACATGTATTGAAGGGGAATGAGGGAATCAAAGAGACACAGAAAGAATTAATGTTCTGCCAGACAAGTGCGAGCTGACAACCCTCTACTTGTTAAGCAGTCTTGGCTCAAAACAACCTCCTTGTCACTTCCTCATGAAGTGACCTTCATAGCATTTCTGCACATCTATTTTTAACAGAAAACTAGACAGTCCTGTTCACTGCAACTGCAAGACAGTAAGTGTATTTCTTTGTTGTTTGGAATGATATAAATTATTATGTTGTCCTAAGTAAAGGAGCAACAAAATATTTAATAACCCCTTGCTGGGTTCAGCTTTGACCTTTGATACTTCATTGTTTGACTTATTATTCATGATAGCTGCTGCTTGTCATGCTGGCGTGATTTTGCCTAACAGAATACAGAAACTAGCAAGTTGTTTAATTACTGTATTAACTGTATTAATTCAACTTGGGTAAAACTTTGCATTACAATTTGTATTACAAATCATTCAAACTGGAAACAAATATACACTCCTGAAAACAGAGTAATTAACACTTTCCATGGAGTGTAGCGGCATCTCTAACATTCACTGATCGGCAGCTGCAAAAGCTCCATTCTCTTATGAAACCTTGCAGTTTAAAGCTGCAGGGAAAGTAAATATGTTGACCCTGATGAAATTATTTTCTCAAACTACCGTTTACAAGGTCAAGAAGAAGATGCCAACAAAATATAGCAAGTCTCAAGCCCGAGGCATGCAGTGAACATGTTAAATAGATACTGTCTGTGATTGGGCATGTCCCCTTTAGTGATGCCAGCCACCAAGCAAGTGCATACACTGACATTATAATGTTCAAAAAGCGTTCAACACTTTCATAGTTTCAATGAAATTTTAACCTGATTTGAAGCACAGATAACTGGGCCACTTCACAATAAAATTTGGCCACAGACTGTAAAGAGGGGGAAAGCCATCTTGACATGACCCATTAGTTTGGGGGCGACTGTTTGAAGCCTTGAGTTTATTTAAGTCAGATGTGACCATATTTGTTGGGAGGATGGGCCGGGAGGCTGGAGCTGGGACGTTATCAGCTAAAGTTAGTCCTGACTATAGTTTTCTCAGCTACCAAGGTGCATTTGTAATTAATTGTGACATTAAATGGAATCCTGCCTTTGGCTATTTTTTGGCTGTAATTTATTTATTTATTTATTTTTTATTAACATTGGACATGGGAGTTTACAAATATTGACTTGCTTTTTTTTTTTAGCAATTGCCATTATGTTACCTAATGTTACTTGTGGTGGCTTTAATGTAATGAAAATCCATAACTCATAATGTGAATAAAACTTAAAAATAGTACTTTAGTGCCTGTTGACATTAAAGGTCAAGTGAGATGGCGTTTCATGATGACTCCAATCATCACATTAATCCATTCGTAATTGTTTTCATTAAGAGAAACATAGCAGCAGAAATTACATACTGTGAATTTCATTTATTAAAAGTTTTAAAACAGGCCAATGGCTTCATGCTTAAAAAAGAAAAGAAAATATAATGACTGTGCCTGCACACTTTCCTCTGTTTCAACCCTTTTCTTCACATCCACCATCTGCAAGAGACTAATAAGCAAATTAGGTGAACAACACAACAGAGCAAAGGTCTTTTTCACAGTGCTTAAGAACTTAATTTCTGCTAAAGCAAACCTAAATAAATTCAGTTCAGACCAAAGCAGCGAGTGTATGCCCGTCTGCCTTTCTGACCAGGTTTATGCATGTCTTCAGATGCCTGTGTATCAAAGCTTTCACAGAGGTCAGCTAAAGGCTAGAACTTGAATTTAGGATAACCATCACAGTTAGGCGACAATAATACACCTACAAGCATAAATGATTTTTCTATTAAATCATTCCAATTTCATTAGTTTTTGTGGGTAAACAAGTTATAATGATAATTTCAAAGAACACATGAAGAGGCAAATTACTGTACTGTGTATGTCTATAGTATTTATGACTTATAACACTGATACTTGCCTTTGTAGATCTAGAATAACCGGATACCCGTCTGCTTTGTGATTTTCCTCTTCCTCTTGCCATGTGCTGTGGCTTTAGGCCTGCTTTTGTGCTGGAGACACTTCTTAGTCAATTCCTGAGTCTTCCTGTCTCTCCAGATGTGACCACAGTGGTAATTTGGCCTCAGGGACAACTTTCATAGGGATTATTTGTATGTGAAATATGTTTATTCGTAGGTTTGCTCATGCTGGTGTGTTGCATACACTTAGAATTTTGCATAGGTGTGTTTTCTTTTCTTTTTTCTTTTTAGATGGTTTTGTGTTTATTTCTTGTGTTTATTGTGGTCTTCTAACCACGATGCCTCCTGGGCGCCTCCCTTTTGAGGTTTTCTTCCAACCGAGATCCCGGGGCAAACCCGGAACTTGCTGGAGAAATTATATATCTCATGGATGGATGGATAGATGGACGGTAGTCAAAATGCCAACACTGTTTGGCACAAATAAGTGGCTGCTGTGAACATACAGTGCCTAACAAATTTATTAGACTACCTGTCATAAAAACCAGAAAGAGCACCCAGCATCACAAAGTGCTTTATTGTGGACTCATTGAGTTCTCAACGTTTTACCATTTTGAACAGGAGTGAGGAATTTCAAACTGAATTCACGTTTTTATACCCAAATTTGAGCCGGCAGAAATTAATGAAGCATAACATTCAACCACTGAAACTAATTTTTCTGTTCAGGAATACAAGTAAATAACTGTAATTTGGCATCTTAATCAAAAAAAATAATAATGTGCTTTACTATTTTTTCGGATTTTTTGTAGAACAATAAATTCGAAAATTCATGGATAACAACAATAATTATATTTTAGCATTAAAAATATCATTTTAATTAAAGAGCTTGTGCATACTGGTGGATTAATCATTATATAAAACATAAAAAATGATTTTGGTAATTACCAATACTGTTAATTTAGGGCAGCTGTGGCATAAACCTTACACTGGGTGGTGGTTTCATAAATTTGTTAAGGACTGTAGATCAGCGTGTGTTTTTGCGCAGATGGAGATGCAGATGGATTATACAGATGGAGGTGACATCAGTCCTCAAGTAGGCGGTATATGCTATTTAAATCTACTATGTATCAGTTATCTGGTTTTAAGCAAGTACTGAAATAAAAATTACAGTTTAAGCAGCTTCAGATTGTTTTATGGAGTTCTTATGATTAGTTCTCTTTTCTTTTTTTTGTTGAAATATGGTTTTCATTTGATGTTTCCATATATGCATCCATTCCTTTTGTTCTTTCATTACTATTATTTATTTATAAGCACTTTGTTGCTGTCTCTTGTAAACTCCAGCAAAATCAAAATTATAGCTATGTCACAGAGCAGAGGAAATGAAACTGGACTAGACTGTGCTTTTGAAGTGAAGGACAGTACACCAGTCTTCAGGTCCTGCTCATCCGAGCTGGCAGCAACTGTCACTGTGTGTCAGACAGCGCAGCACACTCCTGAATGTTTCATCTACTTGCTTGCTGCTCCATGTGTTCTATCCAGAGGTATGTTATTTTTTTTTTCTTTTGGTCTGCAGATTGAATCCCGCTCTCACTGAAAAGATTGCTTTGCTCTCTTCTCAGTCCTCAAAGTCTAGCCTGAGCTCTTTAAATTACTATCCAAACATGCCAGAGTTTGGAATTAAAGCAAGGTTTTATTTGCTACATGAAAAACAGCTGTCATAATCCCCAAGTTCTCCAGCTGTGCATTGTTTACTCAAGCTGACACCAGCAGGAATGGTAATTGCAATCACTCACATTTGCTTGTATTGTATGTACTCAGTGTCTGACAAATGAAATGCTCTGTTTAAAAATCTGAAACAACGGGTCTTCCTACACCCCTGTTTCCTGCGCGCTGCCCGGGGCGGGGTGGCGGAGGTCGGCTGGAGGTTCGGGGGCTGGGTTGGCTGTGTCCCGGGGTCGTGGCTGGTCCTGGGGGGCATCCGTTCTCCTGCACATCAGGGGGCGGGTTGACAGTGATGGGTGTGTGCCTTTCTGCCTTTATCTTTTGTGTGTGTGTGTGTGTGTGTGTGTGTGTGTCTGCATGAATGACTGTGTGGCCAGTATGGGTCAGTGTGTGACTGGGCCTGGGGCTTGCCGAGCCCTGGTCCTCCAGGGACATGGTTGTGGAGGGCGGGGGTTGCCCCTACCCACTGGTTGTTGCTGCCTCCCCGGGGACGTGGGCGATTGGAGGCTCTGGGGCGCGTGGCCGGACAGCTTGGTGTGGTTGCTGACCTGCTTTCTTGGGGGTTGCAGTCCTGGGTGACTCGGGCCTCTTCGGCGGGGGTCTCGGGTGCCTGGGGCCCTGTTCTCGGCTTGTGCTGGGGTGGCCGGTCTCTGGTGGGGTCGGCTGCCCGTTGCCTCTAGCCCTCTGGGGCTCTTGCCCTTTGACACTGGTGGCTCTGTCTGGGGCCTCCCTCTTCCTCCTGCTGGGGTGGACACGTGGTTGTCATTGGCACGTGTGGTCTCGGGACTTCAGTAGTCTTGGGGGGCTGCGGATGGCCCGGGTCTCCTGGGCCTGTCTCTGTCTGCCTCTGGTTCTCGGGGGTCGTGGGTACAGCTTCTCACCCTCATTATTAAGTGCATTTCGTGACACACACACACACACACACACACACACACTGCAAGATTGTATGTGTTTGTGTATCATGTTTGTTTGTTTTTTCTCTCTTTCAGGTACTGTTTGCTTTTTTTTGTTACAGATGCAGCGGTTGGTGACTTGATGTACTCATCCTCTTTTTTCTTTCTTTATTGCTCCCCCTTCTCTTTTCTTCTCCCCGCCAGAACTGATTCTGGCATTATCATATATCAATTTGGATAATAAACAATAAAGTAAAAAGAAATGGAATAAGAGGAGCCTATAGAGAGTTTATAGAGCTCCTCTTGGCAAAGCAAATGTGTTTGGCACAACAGGGCATTCAGTTCATTATTCTGCTTGCTAAAGCTGCCAGACAGGACAGGTTAAAAAAAAAAAAAAACTGAAACAAAACCTTTGCAAAAGTCTGTGACACTACTGCACTGAAAATAATATTTTGATCTTTAGGTCTGCTATAAAAGAAATAAAAAAATAAAGAGGATTAATCAGCACATGCATGTGTGTGTTTCTGCCTGCACAGATACACTGAAAATCCTGGTCCAATCAAACTTTTATTCTCTCTGTGCCTCTGATGTGTTACCCTTGAAGTCCACAGTGTTGGCAGCAGCAGCACAGGAAAAGTTTTTCTCACACAATTTCTTCCAGAGATTGCTGAAAGATGCTTTCAAAGTTTCCTTATTGGGAAACTTCCCAGCACAGAGTACACAAGCAACCAGAGACACACACACACACACACACACACACACACACACACACACACACACACACGCAAACACAAGTAGATACGTGCTCAAAGACACTTTTCCAGGTTCCATTTCAGTGAAGTGAGGAGAAGAAAGCAATGGGCACAAACAGAGAAACTAAGTACAAGTGAGAGAGGCTCGAGTGGATGTGATGAAGGAGGGTGAAATTACAGAGATGCTGCCTCCTTTGTCATCAGACAGTCTGAGGCCGCACAAGGATTGGGTTGCACGAGACATGAGGAGCAATGGAGTGTGCTGAACAAGGCTGGGTTACTGATGGCAAACAGTAAGCAGGTGGCTCAGGGGGAAAAGATAAAACCGCTGAACTTTGATCTTGAAGCTTAAAATCACTGCACATGAGATCAGCTGTACAAATTCGCCTGTCACCACATACTGTAACAGTTACATGTTTTCACATATTTACACACGCTGACTGTAAATATTCATCAGTAATGACATGATGATGCTGATCTCTAAATTCAGGTTAGCAATGATGGATTTCAACTTTAATTTTATCCCTTTCCATGTTGATTACTGTACAAGGTTATTAAATCCTGCTAAATCTGCTTCTCCATCTCTTTGTACTCCCTTTATAGCTCTGTTTGGAGAAAACTTATGAGTTTAACCTGTTTTGGAAGCTAAAGTAGGACAAAAGCAATGCCTCACTTTATACAAGGAGCCTACAGTGGCAGAGCCTGTGTGACAAGCTGTACATTTTTAGCAAATTAATGTCCAGCTTTGTTTAATGTTGACCCAGGAACCACACAGAAGTAAAGTAAAAAAAAAAGAAAAAAGGGAACTACTCTGGCAAGTTTGAAGTACTTTATATAATTATCTCACAGCACTTCAGAGAGAAAATGACCACAGTTTATCCTGAATGCAGATTTGTCCTTATTCAAACAATGAGCATAAATGAGGCAGCAGTGTGATGGGGGTGACATGCACAACTGGCTCCCAGCTGAAATTCATCTGGCGATGTTTCAATTATATGAGCCAAAGACCACTGAACCACATTTATATGACGGCTGTAGCAGTGTTATTAGATGTACTGTACAATAATGTGTTAATGTGAAACAGTCAGTATTACACAGCATCACTGTCCAATGGAAAACGTGTGCCTCCAAAATGTCAGTTTTTGTCAACTAACAAAAACAGGCCTGTTACAAGGTTTGAAGTTTGCAAAATTTCCTGTCGGTTTTTATGTGGTTTAATTGGCTTGAGAAGCTATTTTGTAAGCCTATTAAATGGCAATTAACATCTTTATTTTGTCTTAATAAAAATTTCTGTACTTCTTCTAATGTATAATCTGCACATCATCACACTTCACTCTTGAAATCAGTAAATTATTCTGTTATTATTCTTTTATAGCAAAAATAAAAAGACATCTGCTTTTCAGAAAGGAGATTTTCATTTATGGACATAAAGAACCAACCACATTTTTTTTTTTTTTACCATTTTTATGTGAAAAACTAAGTACAAACTAAGTACAATATATGTGGACATACAGCCTTAATACCTCCATAGGAATTAAGAGAGTAAGTAGCAGCCAGGTGTCGCTGATCAAATTCACTTGATTAATTGATTTTATAGAATTGTGAGCACCTCTATAAAAGTTTTTGGCAGTTTGCTGGTCTGGAGCATTCAGGTGTGTGTTAACACAATGCCACAATCTTCCCAGGAGTGGACGTCCCAGCAAATTCACCCCAAGGTCAGACTGTGCAATGCTCAGAGAAACTTTAAGAAAACCCAAGAGCTACATCTCAGACTCTACAGGCCTCAGTTAGCATGTTGAATGTTAAAGTTCATGACAGTACAATTAGAAAAAGACTGAACCTGGAAGGGTTGCCAGGAGGAAGCCTCTTCTCTCTAAAAAGAACATGGCAGCATGGCTTAGATTTGCAAAGTTGCATCTGAACAAAGCACAAGACTTCTGGAACAATGTCCTTTGGACAGAGGAGACCAAAGTGGAGATGATATGCTGTGTTTGAAAACCAAAACATGACATATCAGCGCAAATACCTCAACAAACTGTCAAGCACAGTGGTGGAGGCTTGTTTTACAGTCACAGAACCTGGGCACCTTGCAGTCATTGAGTCAACCATGAGCTCCTCTTTATACCAAAGTATTCTAGAGTCAAATGTGAGGCCATCTGTCCGACAGCTAAAGCTTGGCCCAGGAAAATGATCTCAAGCACAGCAGCACATCTACAACAGAATGGACTGCAATTTCTTAATAGGAAGTTAATAAAGGAACTACTTAAGGTACTCTAATATGACTAAAAATACTATCTATAGTCATATTTGTTTTGTATTTAAATGACAAACACAGTATATATGGTCCCCATAGTTAAATAGGTGAATTATGTGTTAACATTTAATAAAGTAAAACTAAAACACAAAGCATTATAAAACTCTATTAAAAAAAGAAAATGTTAACTTTCTGAGTTGGCATTTCCCTCTGCTTCCCCAGGTTGTGAACTCTGGCTAATTTTAACCTTACATTATTATTCCAGCAGCTCAGACCGCCTTGTGGTAATGGTGTGAAAAAAGAAATGTGAATATCATCGTGAGACCATAAAACATTTCCTTCTTTTCCCCTTCTCTGCAGATCAATATCGGGCAGGTGTGCAGTCCTTTGACCCTCTGACATTCAGCTGTTCAGTCAGAGCTCGGGCAGTTGAGCAGAGGAGGGGGAGATGGAAAATGCTGATTTTAGATGGCATGTTTTAGACTGCATGTTAGTACTAAAATATGACAACATTACAGGGAAAACAAGCAATGTTTCTGTTGATAAAATGATTGTACTGAATAAATGAATAGAGTGAGGTTTAATGTAGTTATGTTACGTTTGATTATGCAGCGTGTTATATAAACAGCGTAGGCAGCGTGGTTACTTCTGCTGGTTCCTTTCAGCTCTCAGTAAAAGAGATGAGTCAGTGAATAGATAGGTAGCTCCTTTATGGTTTTTTGAAAGGTGGACTGACTAGACTGCTTTTAATAAAAGGGACTGTCTCAAAGTGTTGCCCATGCACATGAAAGTCCTCTTTCAGTGTATACCAGTGTTTAGCTAATGATCTACCTGGGTGTTTGCAGCTGCTGCAGACAACACAAGGGGCAAATTGGATCTATCGTGTATTCGGCATGACAAGTGAGCAGTCCATTTCCCCCGGGCTATTCAGACTATAGGAGATAATAATGTCTGTTTTATTGTATTTGATCATATTTCAAATTTCAGTATCAATCTGTCTATAATTATATGCATTTCAGCTGTGTTTATCCCACAGTTTATTACATTTTTATTGAATTACAAGCTTTATATATATATCTCTGACATTAGTTCAGCAGTTGCTAAGAGGGGGAAAGGGAGAATAAAGGAAATAATAGAAGAAAAAGGTGGAAGCAAAATGGGAGGAGTGATATGATTGGAGAGGAGCAGGTTAATATTATGACTTGGTGCTAGATTCGATCAGCTCTGCTGCTTGACCCAACCTTCCCCAGCTTGAACAACCAATCACAGCAGAGCGCCCACCCAACCCCCTCCCACCCCCCAAACTGATCCAATCTAAAATCAGCCAGTATGTTTGGGGCATAGAAACATACAGTACATACAAACAGTAAATGAAAAAAAAAAAAAAAAAAACTAAAAATAGACAAGTTCTAAATGACAAAAATATATTTTGTACAAAGTTCATCCCCATTTTCCAAATGTTGCTCTTGCTTGCTTCCCGAATCATGATCATGTATTTCTTTGGTGAGTAGTGATTTGATCAGTCAAGTGTGTTGGACACATCCCCAGCACTGGTAGATGTGTACTGTAGATGAGCGTGAGCGGGGAAAGAGAGAATATCAGAGAACATACTGAAGAGGAAAAGACTCGAGAGCAACATGAATGCATTTCTGAGCAGCTTAGTGATGTGCCAGAGGAGAGAGCTCACAGAAAATAATTGGATTTCATTTTGGTCTGCAGGCAGAAAAAAAAATAAAATAAAAAATACAGTAGATGCATGCTGTCTCCTCAGAGCTCCTGCTACAGGTATCATAAAGCCGAGAAATGTCTGAGCTCCTCGAAGAATTCATATAGAATACAAAGAGGAACAGAGAACTTTTCTTTCAGCTGACAGAGAAAATCCCTTAGTGCTTCATGAAAAAATGCCCCTTCAGTCTCTACATGTAGAAACAACATTAAAGGTTGTGTTACCTTACAGTAATCACACACACATTTATGTGGATACCAAAGTTGTGTCACTAAAAAGGATTAAAAGTGAAATCAAAGGAACTACACTGTGAATCTTTTAATGTTTCTCTTGAGTCAAAATCACATGTCCTCAGTACGGTTGACTAATTTATTACAATAAGCTGTTATTTGCTCATCAACACCTGTTGTTTCCTTTGAGAGCAGCCCATGTGGCGATGTAGCAGATTAGTATTCACTGAGTATTTCTGGGTTAGCTGCCATAACGACGCCTGTAATGATGACAAGATAGTCAGCCATAATAACATTTGCATTAGGAAGAGGTACTTTTCTATTCAAAGCATCCATCTTGAATTGTAATTTATTTTACCTAACAGGCCCCAGTAAAATGTTTTAGCTATAGTTAATATCTAAGATGTAAATCATTTTGTAACAAGACGGAAAAGGTTGTAAAAAAAGGAAAGAAAAAGCCCTCTCTGTCAGGCAGTATTACACAAAATACGTCATATTGTGTATCATCTTGTTCCAGCTCTTTGTGGGCTTTCAGTAACACTGTGAGTATGCATATGGCAGAACAACACAAAAAAAGGTGACAAAAGAAAAAGGAAAGCAAGCAACACAATGAAGACAGCAACACATAATACAATATCATATAAAATTATAATTGAAAAGTTCTGGTACTATATTAAAAGAAATGGTTAGATCTTTCATATATTAGTGTTTAATAATTCATATTTAAACATACCCAAGTGGCAACCTCAGGGGCAGAAAAATGAAACCAATGTGGAAGTGCCAAAAACTGCAGTTCCTCAAATGATGACTATAAAAATGAGTCAGTCCCCACAGAGACCTACACTTTATTAGGTACACCTTACTAGCACTGGGCTGGACCCCCTTTTTGCTGTCAGCACTGCCTTAATTCTTCATGGCACATATTCAACAAGGTGCTAGAAACATTCCTCAGAGATTTTGGTCCATATTGATGTGATAGCATCACACAGTTGCTGCAGATGTGTCAGCTGAACATCCATGATGGGACTCTTTCATTCCACCACACCCCAAAGGTGATCTATTGGACTGAGATCTGGTGACTGTGGAGGCCATTTGAGTACAGTGAACTGATTGTCTCATTGTGAGCTTTGTCACATGGCGCATTATCCAGCTGGAAGCAGCCATTGGAAGATGGATACACTATGGTCAAAGAGGGATGGACATGGTCAGCAACAATACTCAGGCAGGTTGTGGAGTTTAAACGATGCTCAGCTGGTACTAAGGAGCCCAAAATATAGCAAGAAAATATCCCCATAACATTACACCACCAGCAGCAGCCTGAACTGTTGATACAAGGCAGGATGTATCCATCCTTTCATGTTGTTTACACCAAATTCTGACCCTACCATCTGAATATTGTAGCAGAAATTGAGACTCATCAGACCAGGCAACGTTTTTCCAATCTTCTATTGTCCAATTTTGATGAGCCGGTGTGAATTGCACTCTCAGTTTCCTGTTCTTAGCTGACAGGAGTGACTCCTGGTGTGGTCTTCTGCTGCTGTAACTCATCTGCTTCATGGTTTGACATGTCCATGGAATTATATTTCTATCAAAAGTTACGCGTGACATAAAACATAATCAGGAGCAAATAATTTCATAATAAGGTATCATGTACCTTATTATGACATTAAAAAAAAAACAAAAAAAAACCCCCTCATAACAAGTATCAGGAAAGGAAGTGTGGAACTAGCAATTATAACTTTGGCCAAAACAGAGACATATATGTTTCAATAAAAAGTTGCTCAGTCTGCAGCAAAAACATGTAACTGCACATACCGTGACTGAAAAGGAGTGCTTCAAAACTTGCCTCAGAATTCTCCGGTTTTTAAGATTTTTCTTTTTAGTATCAAAGTGAAGCCAGTGATAAATCATAATAAACAGCTATAATTAAACTGGCAAACTTCACTTTGCAAAAGGTCAACAAAGGGTCTTTTTTTTTTTTTTAATTTATAGTAAGGTATGTGATATTGTACAACAGACTAATGGGACAGAAGTGCAGAGGCTTCAGAACCTGCCTTTTTAAAATCTCTTCAGCATTAAAGTAATCCATTGATAGTTATTAGTATTTCCACTGATACACAGCAAAAAATAACTGTTGATAGTTCATTCGGCAAACTTCATTTTCCAAATTGCAATCAAATACGGTATAAAACAGGCTTATGTCTCTGCTACGGTGTAACTGTTTAACACAGGAAACTGAACCTGTCCATCAGAGGCTGTGGCGTCACTGCTTTCAAAGTGACCAATCACATTAGGGTCCCGCTTCCTTTAGGCTCCGCCCTCCAAGCTGCCAAAAGTCAGACTGTTTCGCGCGAGCAGAATTCAGCTCCGAGAGCAGAGCTGTCCGCAAGAGCGTTAATCTGCTGCAGCACTGGCAAAGCAGACACTCTCGCGTGTGTGATGGCTTCTTTGTGCGCGTTACTGCTGAGTTCTCCGCGTGCGGGTTGTTAAATTTACACGCAAGGAATTTAATTGCGCGAGTGACAATGAATACCTGCGCCCGTGAAATGAAGTTATTTGCTTGTGATTATGTTTTATTTCGCGCATAACTTTTTGTAGAAATATACAGTGGTGGAAAAAAGTGTTTGCCCCTTTCCTGATTTCTTTTTTCTTTTTTTTTTTTTGCATGTTTTTCACACTTAAATGTTTTAGATCATCAAACAAATTTAAATATTAGACAAAGATAACACAAGTAAACACAAAATGCAGTTTTTAAATGAAGGTTTTTATTATTAAGGGAAACAAAAAATCCAAACCTACATGGCCCTCTGTGAAAAAGTGATTGCCCCCCCCTTAAAACATAAATTAACTGTGGTTGGTCACATTTTTTAAAGCTGAGTTCATTTTTTCTAGCCACACCCAGGCCTGATTACTGCCACACCTGTTCTCAATCAAGAAATCACTTAAATATGACCTGCCTAAAAAAGTGAAGTAGACCAGAAGATTCTCAAAAGCTAGACATCATGCTGCGATCCAAAGAAATTCAGGAACAAATGAGAAACAAAGTAATTGAGATCAATCAGTCTGGAAACGGTTACAAAGTCATTTCTAAAGCTTTGGGACTCCAGCGAACCACGGTGAGAGCCATTATCCACAAATGGAGAAAACCTGGAACAGTGGTGAACCTTCCCAGCAGTGGCCGGCCGACCAAAATTACCCCAGGAGCGTATCGACAACTCATCCAGGAGGTCACAAAAGACCCCACAACAACATCCAAAGAACTGCAGGCCTCACTTGCCTCAGTTAAGGTCAGTGTTCATGACTCCACAAAAAGAAAGAGACTGGGCAAAAATGGCATCCATGGGAGAGTTCCAAGATGAAAACCACTGCTGACCAAAAAGAACACAAAGGCTCGTCTCAGATTTGCCAGAAAACATCTTGATGATCCCCAAGACTTTTGGGAAAATATTCTGTGGACTGACGAGACGAAAGTTGACATTTTTGGAAGGTGTGTGTCCCATTACATCTGGCGTAAAAGTAACCCAACATTTCATAAAAAGAGCATCATACCAACATTAAAATATGGTGGTGGTAGTGTGATGTCTGGGGCTGTTTTGCTGCTTCAGGACCTGGATAACTTGTTGTGGTAAATGGAACCATGAATTCTGCTGTCTACCAAAAAATCCTGAAGGAGAATGTCTGGTCATCAGTTTGTGACCTCAAGCTGAAGCGCACTTGGGTTCTGCAGCAGGACAATGATCCAAAACACACCAGCAACTCCACTTCTGAATGGCTTAAGAAAAACAAAATGAAGACTTTGGAGTGGCCTAGTCATGACCTGAATCTGATTGAGATGCTGTGGCGTGACCTTAAAAAGGTGGTTCATGCTCGAAAACCCTCCAGTGTGGCTGAATTACAACAATTCTGCAAAGATGAGTCGGCCAAGATTCCTCCACAGCGCTGTGAAAGACTCATTGCTAGTTATCACAAATGCTCGATTGTAGTTGTTGCTGCTAAGGGTGGCCCAACCAGTTATTAGGTTTAGGGGGCAATTATTTTTTCACAGAGGGCCAGGTAGGTTTGGATTTTTTGTTTCTGTTAATAATAAAAACCTTCATTCAAAAACTGCATGTTTATTTGTGTTATCTTTGTCTAATATTTAAATTTGTTTGATCTGAAACATTTAAGTGTGACAAAACATGTAAAAAAAATTAGAAATCAGGAAGGGGGCAAACATTTGTTCACACCACTAATTTCATACATGTTGTGCATTCAGAGATGCTCTTCTGCATACCTTGGTTGTAACGAGTGGTTATTTGAGTTACTATTGCTTTCCTATCAGTTCGAAGCAGTCTGGCCATTCTCCTCTGACATCAACAAGGCAATTTTTTTGTGATATTCTAGGATTTTATTTGTGTGTTGCTTAGTGCTAATTAGCAGGCATCATACATTCTAACCAAGCATGCTCGTATTAGCTGAAAACTTAGCATGCCAAAATCAAAGCTTCAAAATCTATAAAGCAATGGGTGACATCAAGGTGGCTACATTCATCTTTTATATCAATGGTGTAGTCCTGTCTACCAAAAACTGTTTGGATTGTGTACTATTATGTTTTTATGACAAATACGTGGAAGGAGAAAAATATAACGTTCACGTTGTGGAGGGGATTAACCCTAACGGAGTAGTTTTGGTGCCTAAACCAGAGCAGTAAAAGTGACAATTAAAGACAGAAAATAATATGAATGACTGAGTAAGATGAGTGGGGGGAAAAAAATGAGAAAAAAAATATTCCCAGACAAGAGTCAACTCTCATTTTCCCTGAATATGCCACCCAGCTGGCCATTTTAACAGACTTGATCAGTCTTTATAATTGTAATTATAAAGACTGATAATTATAAAATTGTATTTTTTTTTTTTTAAATGAAATGTTGCCTTTCACCAGAGGTTTTTAAACTGATTGATATCCATCTTAAGACATTGCTTCAATACATCCTTTGCTTCTTCCTCCGAGTCATGGGATGAGGAGTCTGTATTTGAAGCTCTTAATCGTGTTTCTTTGCCACAGCTTTACAACATGTTTCAGATCTCTGCCTTCAAACAACTGCACCTCTACTAAATGGCACGCCATGAATATTAATGTAAATGTCCAATAAACATTAATGGGATCGTGAATAAATCCTGCTGATGAAAATACCCACTCTCTAAAAGGGACAATTTTCCAGTGTGCAGCTGAAGAAAAATAGCTAGTTAGAGTTACAGGACATAAAGTGGCCATCTAGGGACACACATTTTTACAGTCTATTAATCTATGAAAAATTAAAGGCTCTCAGTTATCCCTGAGGAGATTACCGCACTTTGTCTTTCAATATAGTAACTCATTTAGTGTTGTCCAAGTACAGCACACTACAGTCCCTATTGTCAGGAGGCTTTGTGCCCAAAAAACTTAACACCTGCACTAAATTTTACAAACAGCTCAACAAAATAGGTCAAAAAAGAAGATGCAAAACTCCTGATATTGGTATTCTTTAATTGGAAGAGACAAAAATATGCAACTTTCAAATTCCTTTCACTTGTTATCTTTATTCCAAAGTGACAAGAGATGACTTTCCTTTTTTGGTTTCTTATGCTGCAGAAGAGATTTTTCATCTCTTTTACACAGGAACATATTAAAATCATTTGTCATTATTCTGTCACATTCATAATGCGACAGGACTGAAGATACACAGATTTTTTTTTTTTTTCCCAGTTTTTTTGAGCAGTGAAGAGATGTCCAAACAACAGCTGTTATTGCTGCTTTGCTTGCTTTGAGATTTCAAATGCTCGCTTGCAGAGCTGGTGACAGTAAACAAGTGCTCCTGCGTGCAGATGACAAAAACAAATAGTTTCCAATCTCATCAAAAACCCAGGCGAACTGAGGTGGATTTACAGCCAAGCTGCTGCCACCGTCCGAGTATCAGAGATAAAAAAAAAAAATTCTGTATTTCTTCCACATTAGTGGATATTCTGATGCTGGAATCACAAGAGCTCCTGCACTGTGACTGGCTTATAGATGGTGTTAATCTCCATGTTTTAAAGATGGTATCACTG
>VUQI01063415.1:0-14327 GCA_015106735.1 Paratilapia polleni | reverse complement strand
TTTAAAAACTGCAAAAAAAAAAAAAAAAGTGATGACAATTTGCAGTTTAGAATGAAAATAATAATAATTCAGACAGAAATTAAAGAGCACATTCAAATAAAAGTGAGTTTTACAAAGGAGGATTAAAGACTATGCTGATTTAGCTCAGCAGGAGGGATTTAGAAACTGAGGAACTTTGTAGTGCCTTCACTGTTATCAGCAAAATTTAAAAATTGATTCTTTAACTCACGGGGAGACAGAGAGGGAGGCAGCTGTGGGTGTAATAAGCATCCTGTCTCCTGTAATTAGATAAAAGCCTCACAGCAGCATTTTTGGATGAGCTGGAGGCGGCTGATTGACTTGTGGAAGCCCAAACTAAAGGGAATTGTAACAATCCAAAGGAGATTTTTTTTTAAGATGGGTGGTTGTAAAGGGAAGGAAAACACTTTATTTTGGTTATGATCTTTATGAAAAAAATCACTCTTGTTATATCCATGTCATGTGAAAAAGAAACTTAGCATAGGGAAAACAATTAGCAATGGCAGTTTCATTGAGACTCCCCTTGGCTATAGCAACACCCAACTCCTGCTACAAAACATCCATGGTAGCACTATTTCTTGGCTTCAGAGGCCATTGTTTTTTGTTTTTTTTCTTTCTTTCCAATTGCAAATAAATTCAGGTATTTCATTTAATCTTAACCTTGTGTCTGTTCCTCTTAGGCAGTCTGGACAAATTGGGATGTAACATTACTAAAGGAGGCTAAATTAAATATATGTAAAATATATTTACATATATTGAGAGACTTTTTGCCTTCAAAGTAAAAGTTGTGCCTTACCACTGCAACCAACACGTTTCAAAAGGCGGAACTTTCACTTTGAAGGCGAACGGTCTACGTTTCAAGTTTGCGTCACACTTTTCACAGTTTAACCACCGCTTAGCGAGTAGTTTGTGAGTCTTTGCAGCTAAGTCAGCATCTTCCATGCAAACTACGGGTGACCATGGCAACCTGCTAGCGACCAAAGCAATCGCAAGCAGCTTTTTGGTGCAGCACCGTATATCTCTTTGTGACCAGTTCTACATTACCAACTGCCAGCAACAACCAGAAACCACTCGCCAACCAATCCCGGAATACACATTATTCCCTAGCGACCGGTTGTTGTCAGGGGGTCACTGACTGAACTCTAGGTCTGCATGTCTGAGGCTTTAGCGATCGATTTCACAGCAACCTCCAGCAACCAGTCGAGAAATACACACTTTCTCTAGCCACCAGTGGTTGCCAGATGGTTGCTAAAGAGTCTCTTGGCCTGTGTGACTGAGGCCTTACCTAATATGATGCCTATTTTTGTCTGAGGCATTTGAGTAGTGGGAATAGTGGGACTTCATCTGCAAAATCAAATCCAAACATGTCCTTCCTTCTCTGCTTTTTACAATTTTAAGCAGTATTTGTATCCCACAAATGAAAGTAAAAATACATGGAGGAATATTTATTTATTTATTTGTTTGTTTTTTTGAGATATGTTGTTTGTTCAGGAGCTTAAGAGACATAGTTTGCTACAGAATGGCAATATACCAAACTTTCAACACAGGAAGGGTTGCAAGTTTGGAAATAATTTCACCTCAGTTATCAGCAAGTGATGCTGAAGGCTCACATAAAAATAAAATACATAAAAATAATCATTTTACTTTGTAATTTAGACATAATCTTACCATCTTGAAGCATCCTGCTGAATTCTGAACTGTGCAATAGCAGGTTCTACCCTTTTATTCATGATCAGACTCCTGTTCATAGACACCGTCTGCGGTCTTTAATCACCACATGAAGCTATTACTCATGGTAAATAAGGAAATTTGCATTATTCATTAGGTAGCATTCCGATTGGCTGGAGGTGAACCTGGGGCCAGACTTCCAGCCTATTGGAATACGTTTTCATGAATAATGCAAACCTAAATAGCTATCAAAACAGCTGGAAGACAGAGGGGGATCTGGGTTATAAGGAGAGATGAATTTAGAGACACCTACACAACTTTTAGTGAATAAAATTTCACAAATATATTTAAAATAGACTCAGTATGTCTAAAAATGAGTAAAAACAGACCATGCAGGAGAGATGGGAACCCATAGGTTTGTCTAAAAACCTCTCCTAAAGCTTGACAGAGAAGCAAGATAAACAAGTTACATTTATTACAGATGCAAAGAGGCAGAGAGGCAATTAGGTGGACACTAATAAAACTGAAAAAAACCCAAACCTCTTCCACAGGTGACTGCTGTCAAAGCAGGAAAACAGGTGCAAGTAATAACATTAAAATATCTTTTTTCCATTTATGTGTGCCAAACGCTGTGAGTCAACATGAACAATACCGCAGTGTTTGGAATGGACACACATAAATAGAATACTAATGTTGTGTTTGAGAAGGTAAAATGTCAGCGAGAGAGGTTTGCGGTGGACAGTTTCTTTCAGTTTCCGCTCTTACAAAAGGTGGTCAGTATCAACGAAAAGGAGGACGATGATACTCAGACTGCCTGGTAGAAAAACTATATTTCAGTTTCCTGGAAACCCTTGTGACAGATTCAAAAAAATTGTTTCATCACCTTTACATGCCATGACCCGGATTTTATGAGATTTGTTTATAAGCAGAGTTCTGACCTGATAACTGTTTTGAAAAATGGAATATTAACTTTCATTTACTTTATATCTTTGTTTCCGATTGTTAGTCAGTCTAATTGAATAAGACTACTGGTGTTGTGAACAATGTCAGATAATATACTGTAAATATGTTTTTTTTGTTTTGTTTTGTTTTGTGGGTTTTTTGGTTTTTGGTTTCTTTTGCATGAGTACACCACCACAGTGGATTTGAAGTCAAACAATCAAGATGTGACTGAAGTGCAGACGTTCAGCTTTAATTCAATAGGTTCAACAAAAATTCAGCATTAACGGTTTCAGCCATTTTTAAACATAGTCCCTGATTTTCAGACACTCAAAACTAATTGGACAAATATAAGGTCTGTTTTTAGTACTTGGATGAAAATCGTTTGTAGTCAGTGACTGAAGTTTAGAACCCACGGACATCACCTGATGCTGTTTCCTCTGCCTTCACTTTTGTCTTCAGTAACTGATAAACATGCTGTATTGGGTTGAGATCAGGTGACTGACCCGGTTCCACTGGCAGCCACGCATGCCCATGCCATAACATTGCCTCCACCATGTTTGATAGATGATGTGGTATGCTTTGGATCATAAACTGTTTCTCTCCTTCTCCATACTTTTCTCTTCCCATCATTCTGGTACAAATTAATCTTGGTTTCATCTGTACAAAGATTTTTTTCAGAACTCTTCAGGATCTTTTAGATGTTTTCTGGCAAAGTCTAATCTGGCCTTCTTGCTCTACAGTCTAACCAGTGGTTTGGCCTCTGTTGTAAACCCTCTGTATTTTCATGAAGACATTTCTTGATTGTAGACTTTGACAATGACCTCCTTGAGTGTTCTTGACTTGGTTAGATGTTGTGAAGCTGTTTTCTTAACCACGGAAATAATTCTGTCATCATGCTCTTTAGTTGTCTTCTGTGGTCTTTCAGGCCTTTTGGTGTTGCTGAGCTGGTTAGTGCATTAATTCTTTGTAAGAAACAAACAGATTGTTGATTTGTTTCGTTTTTTCTTCTATCTCTCTGAGCTTTATTTTGATTTTTCAGACTAATGGTGGCTTCCTTCACTGGAGAGTTTCAGTGATCACCTCACAAATTCAAGTTCAACACTTGGAATAAACTCCAGACTTTTATCTGAAAATGAATTGAAAATGGGGAACTATGTAATTCCTAAACAGTTAATGAAATACTTTTGAATTAAAGCTGAAAGTCTACACTTCAGTCACATATTGATTGTTTGATTTAAAATCCACTGTGGTGGTGTACAGAGTCAAAATCCAGTCTTTGTTCAGAATTTCCAATCTCTCCCACTGAAATGTCAGTACTGTATGCTGCTGCTGTAAATATTTAATCATTTCAAACATGTGTTGAATGGCTGAAATGTGTTAGGCCATGACTTACCACTTGGGGTTTAAAATATTATAAGAAAAGATAACATCAGACAAAAAGTGGTCAAAATACATTATTATCGATGTTATTTGACACATAATAGCGGGGCTTTATGTGACTCTGAAGAGCGAGGTAATAAAGCTACTGTAAAATATCAAGAATGTCATTATTTTCCACAACAGGGGGGGGGGACTTTTGTACAGCCAGCAGTAATCTCATTGTTATGAGGTAAAAAATAATAAATAGACATTAAATACAAAATAAAAACGGAGATAAAAAAAAAAACCAGCATGTTGTTTGTCCCACATGTTGGCAGACAGACAGGAGCAACCTGAACTCCTTAGACAGGGGGAGACTAGGATCAGGCCTTCTTCAATATCTTGACCTTGAATAAAAGAGAAAGGTCATCCAAGGTGGCACCAACAATTTTGCTGCAAACCTCAATAATACCCTGCTGCAGAGAAATAAGAAAGGGTTAATCACAGAGTCACAAACCCAAACTTTACAAATTTCTGTCTGCATCTTTTTGAACATGAACACACAAAAGAAATTACTTTGGGTACTAATGAGTAAAACAGAAGTGCAGTTATTAGTCAAACAGCTTCTACTAATTAACTAACTTAATAAATAGCAATTGTTTTGGAGAGTACAGAGAACAAAATGGTGATGGTGTAGAGTTTTTTATGCTATTATTACTTTATTAATATTTCAGTGTGACTGACATATAGGCAGATGACAAGCATAACGTATTGTGTAATGGTACATAATGTTAGGATTACCCACAAACAAACAGAAAAAAAACACACCAATAATAACTATAAGATGGAAAGCAGGTCTCTAAACTTTTAATTAGCTTAACAGAAAAGCACACTTCCTCTAAGCTGCAAAACATTAATAAGTGGAATCATCCCAGAAATGTATTCATGAAAAATGTGGAGGGGGGAAAAAAGTGTCACAAAGTTACTGCAGAGTCTCATTTTTCTTCAGCATTATCAGGCAATTAGTTCCTTTCATTTATCACACACTGGGTTCAGCAGACAGTATCGCATATAAAAGACACACATGTACTCACTCACTCTCTCTCTCTCTCTCTCTCTCACCCACACACACACACACACACATTTTCTCTAATGACAGCCAAGCATGTGGTGGTGTCAGCATGGAGGTGCACACACGGGCTCATGCACACATCTCATTTCCAGCAGGATTAACATATCATTTCACAGAATAAAGTGAAGCTTCGGTGCAGGAACACACGGTGAAGAAGAGGCAGCAGGTTTCTGCAGATTAGACACATATTCATGGATACTGAGGACATCGCCTGATAGAGCAGATAATTTGTCTCTAGTTAGTTCTGATATAATATAATGACCACTTTTGTGAGAGAAAAATGAGAACGAGAATAGAGTGGCTGCCTACAAAGCCTGAAGGAAAGACACACCTTTTTTCGAGAGGTGATGTCGACAAGCTGGAACAGGCTTATTTGGTTTAGCTGTGGACAGAGAGAAGTGGTGTACAGGTAGGTGTAGTTCACAGTGGCTCAGAGGGGAGCTAATGTGCACACCTCCAAAATCCCTGCTACCCATTATGTGTATCTGCAATGATGGTTGGTTGAGCAGAGAAAGCTATCCAGGACCACCAAGGTGGTGCCAGCAACCAGCAATGAATTAATGAGAGTAGGATCAGCAACAGCATACACATGGGCTATTTTATATATTTCCCCCACTTCACTCCCTTTCTCTTGATAAATCCTAATGTTGATGCTATGCGCAGTACATTTTCTGCATAATCCTCACACAAATCCAAAAGGAGTGCACTTTGACACAATGAGCTGGTTTAACTAAGATTATTACTTTCCATCTGCAACAGAAAACAAACTAAGAAAAAAAACAACTTTCTGATTTGGAAACTTTTAAAACACACCAACAGTTATTAATGTCTCTCTGTGTGTTTCTTTTAAAGGACAATATTTTGGGAAATATGTTTATCGGCTTTTTTTTTTTGCCTGCTAGTGCTCCTATGTCTGTATGGTAATAAGAACAAAGCTTAGTTTAGCAGAAAAACTAGTGGTGTTTTTACATAAATTTAAGCGCTGTCATTTTTTGACACATAAGAAACCAGTGCTCTCAGCGTCTCTGTCACAGAGGAATAGTTTTGGTACTTCTCAACGTCATTTAAGGCCACAACTTGGGTTTACATTTCTCTCTTTGTACTGATTAAACAAATTTATCTGTGAGCTTTGGAGGTGCTGGTATGTTTTTGTTTTTTGTTTGTTTTGTTGTTTTTCTAATCTTGAACCTCTACATCCCACCCACACCCGCCCTCGTTTCCAGTCTTTAAGGCCTCAAACTTCAATTATGCTTTCCGCGTCCCCAAGCCCGCTAGTCCAATAGGGTCCTCTTTGGTCCAAGTGACGTAACTTTCATCATCAGACAGTGAACGCGTGGGTTCCTGTGGTCGTCCACGTGCCTGCCGCATGCACCCCAGGCGGCAGACTTCAAAGAAGTATAACAGGAATGACTACTCAGCAGTGGTGTGTCCAGCTTTCTGTGTCTGTGTCCACAACAGAGTATAATCAAGGTTTCAGTCACACAGTCCTAGAAACCAGTTGGCGACCCCCTAGCGACCTGTGGTTGCTGGGGAAAAATGTGTATTCCCCGGCCAGTTGGCGAGTCTTTGCTGGAGGTTGCTGGCTGTCGCTAGGTGAAATTGATCATAAAGCGTGACACCATGGTGTCTGTGTCCATCTTTTATATACAGCCTATGATTCAAATCCACATATTAGCAGTTGTTTAATGCAGGAAAAATATTTTGGTAAATCATCCATTTGTGAGCAGCTTGAGGAGAAACACTGAGTTCTCATCAAGAACACCAGCCAACCACACACTTGAAACATCACACCTTTTTGATCACTGCAAAATGACAACACTCTGTTCTCAGTGTGCAAATAATGGAGAAATCAGTATACTCTTCACAGCCGAACTGAGCCAACCTGACACGATTTGCATTTCTGCTGTAGTGCTGGCGGTACATTCATCTCCTGAGTATGCTGTAATTTGTCTGCATCTGTAATTAGTACGAATACACACAAGGATGTGCAAACCTGATAGGAAACCTGCTTTTTTTTTTTTTCTTTCCAGAAAAATCTGATAACCACGAGTCAAAGTGAGGAAGGTGGCTGGATTTTGCTGTAACAGATGGCAAGCTCTAATGTGAAACACATGCAAATGGACATCAAATCAGGTGACAGTACTGGGATGGATGTTACGAACAAAATAGATAAAGCTGTTCTAAATATTTTTTTAAGCTATTGAGCTTTATCATACAAAATAACATTCCAGAAAAATGCTAAAAAAGCCTATTTCACCATGGCTACATTTTTTAGTTAGTATGAGTCATTATTTTCAAAGGGCCCTGAACTGAGACTCTGATCTAACAGCTGCTGTGATATCCAGTGGTGTTGTGTTGCCTCTCAGTGTTAAAGTGAGCAGCAGGGTTTTCAGCTGCCATCATGTAACGCCGGAGGGCTTTTTCACTCAGCAGTGACTGACCATGTGGATATGTGAGCTCTGTTTGGCCCCATGTACCCTTCACAGAGCAACAACATTTACAGGGTAAGCATTCTCAACTGGGCAAGCCCAACCTGAAATCCTGACAAGAACTAGACTTTGTCCTGCTACTAGTGTAGCTTCAGCAGTTAGCAATCTTTTTGACAAGTCCCCAGTAACAGATGTACTTCAAAACCACTACAGAGAAACTTAAAAGGTTAGCTTTACATTTTGGAATGTACTCTCTTCTCATCAAAGTTAGGTGAGAAGATCAGTACAACTCTGATGTCTGTGTGGAAGCTGGATCCAGCAGCTGGTTACCTTAATGTAGCGCAAAGACTGGGAACAGAGAGGAACAGCTAAAGTGATTCTGTAAGGAACAAAAGCCCCCTGAAAATATTTGTAGCTCTCACCAGTTACCAAGTTATCTTCTTTGTTTCAATCTGTTTAAAAGCCATAGTATATATATTATATTTGGGTTTGTATTTGCTCGACTGCATCTTTAGCTGGGTAGCACGAGACTCTTGTGGTTGCTAGATAGCTACCAGCCAATGCTAAAATGTCAGACTATTCCCATTAATGTTAATCATAATAGTACATTTTCATTCAACTTGTGTTTCCTTAAAATGAACCACATTTAGTATTTTTGTCAAATTAAAATACACTCGCCAGCACTTCGTTAGGTTCACCTTACTAGTACCAGGCTGGACCAGCTTTTGCCTTCAGAACTGCCTAAATTTTTTGTAGCATGGATTCAACAAGGTGCTGGAAATATTCCTCTGAGATTTTGGTCCATTTTGACATGATAGCATCACACAGTTGCTGCAGATTTTTCAGCTATACATCCACAAAGCGAATCGCCCGTTCTGCCACATCCCAAAGGTGCTCTATTGAATTGAGATCTGGTGACTGTGGAGGCCATTTGAATACAGAGAACTGTCATGTTTAAGAAACCAGTTTGAGATGATTTGTGACATGGCACGTTATCCTGCTGGAAGCAGCCATCAGAAGATGGGTACACTGTGGTCATAAAGGGATGGACATGGTCAGCAGTGATACTCAGGTAGGCTGTGGTGTTTTAACGATGCTCAGTTGGTACTAAGGGGCCCAAAGTGTGCCAAGAAAATATCCCCCACATCATTACACCACCGGCACCAGCCTGAACTGTTGATACAAGGCAAGATGGATCCAAATTCGGACCCTACCATCTGAATGTTGCAGCAGAAATTGAGACTCATCAGACCAGGCAATATTTTTCCTTCTTCTATTGTCCAATTTTGGTGATCCCGTGTGAATTGTAGCCTCAATTTCCTGTTCTTAGCTGACAGGAGTGCCACCGGATGTGGTCTTCTGCTGCTGTAGCCCATCTGCTTTAAGGTTTGACATGTTGTGCATTCAGAGATGCTCTTCTGCATACCTTGGTTGTAACAAGTTACTGTTGCCTTCCTATCAGCTTGAAGGAATCTGGCCATTCTCCTCTGACCTTTTCACCTTTTTCAGACCATTCTCTGTAAACCCTAGAGATGATTGTTTGGGAAGATGACTAAATGCATTGAGTTGCTTTTTTTAACTTCTTTTGATAATTCAGCAGTTAATTTCTCTTCATATGACATGCTAAAATGTAGTGCAACAGTCATGTTATTATGAGTCAGGCTCTAAAATGAGCCATATTTAACAGTGGCTGAATTCAACTTTGCCTTTGTAAAAGGAAAACTGCTAGTCTACCAGTAACAGCCATTTTGCTCACATAAAGCCTTTTGTCTACAGGAACACTCACTGGTGACAAGAAGAGAGAAGTGAAGAGGCAAGAAGAGGAAGCAATATTCAAGAAATCAGAAAGATTTTTTTGCTTCACTTCCATGAAATTACCAGACAAATTGAGGGGGTGCGCTGCTTGCAACATGCTAAATCCACATAAGCGGCTCTTAAAGAGACTCCAAAGTAAACAAGAAGGACCTTGGGGGCATGCAGTCCCCTAGCAAAGCCAATACCCTGTCTGGCAAATTTAAAGAAAGCGATCCGGATTCACACTAAAAGTTAATGGATTTTTCCTTTGCACATGCTTCACCTCTCCACCGAATTTAGTGAAATTTGTCTGGTAGTTTTTACATAATCTCGCTGATGGTCAAACAGATGGCTGAGACCCTCAGCCTTGGCAGAGTAATCGACATCTTCATTCTGTTCTCTGTTTTATTGTATGTGTGAATATTATATGTCCTACAAACAGATGGGTGACAAAATGAAGAAACTGAAACAGAGAGAGGGGGAAATTTGAACTGACTTCTTAAATCAAAACATCACACATAATGACCATGAAAACGTGGCTTGCACTCCTTAGAATAGGTCGACAGGCTGAAACATGGAGGATTCAAACTCCTAAGAAGTGTCATTTTTAGAAGAGCAGAGAAAAGTAGTGATTAAAAGTGTTTTCAGCACCAAGAGACTGGAGGTGAAGTGTTAGCCAGGAGAGAGGAAGAGTTGAGTGAAGGGGAGGAGCAGCAGTCAAGGCCTGTGCCAGCTGCTGTGTTCTCACGTGGGATGGCTGTAATTAATTTGGACACTTGGCTGCTGGGTGGCATCAGCAATAATGTGTGTGTATGCGTATATGTGTGTATGTGGGCATGCAGAAGCCTTTTATCAGTGAAGACATATCCCCGCCCTCCTACTGTATGTTGCCCTTGAGGTGGCTATTTGCATTAGTGTCAGAGCAGGGCACATAAGCTAGTTGACACAGAGGCTTACACACACCTACGCACACACAGAATTTAAACGAGTTGAGTCATATTAAGTTGGTGTTAATCATTTAAGATCATTTCCAATGTAATATTTTAGCATAAAAAAAATTTTATTCTGCATGATTATTAATGAAAAAGGATATTTTGCTCATTTTGTTTTAAAAAGTTGTGTGCAAGTTGTCATTGATCTCAGCAGGCATGCACTTTGAATTTAAAGCACGCTTATTAAAAATGCATTCATGCCTTTTCAGGGCCACGGGGGGCTGTAGGCTGCAGCCAGCGCTAGCACACACTGGGTGGAAAACAAAGAAAACTCCTGTATAGGTTACAAATCTATCACAGGTCTAACAAAAATACACAATAACTCACGTGCATAAATATGAATGAACGTGGTGCATAGTTCATCCGACCTGCATGACTTCAGACTGAGGAGATATTTATATAGAAAAAAGAGCACACAGGGAATCCACAGAATCAAAATTCAGGGAAGAGGATCAATCTCTGGGTTCTTTTTGCATTAAATTATTCTCATTGCACAGCTCAGGCTAGGTGGGTAAAATATCATCTAAAGAGTACTGTGTATGTGAGGGCCAGACACAAGCAACCTCAGTCATTTAAAAGTGTTTAATATCGAGTACAAGAGGAGGATAAAGAGATCCACCTGATAGGCAACAGAAGGCACATCAGCTGTGCAGCACATAATTATTTAAAGCATTATTAATTGACTGTTTTTAATCACTTGCATGCAGAGCAGCACTCTAAAACACAATTAAACATGGAGCATTCATACAGCAACTAATTTCTGTGTATTTTTTATTTTTTAAGTTGTGGGCCACAATCCCAAAACTGAAAGACACTAAAATGTAGTGTACAGCTGAGAGGAATGACAAAGTTGATCCCTACTGGCAACTTCTTTCATATTAATCACAGAAATTAAGTTTGGAAAATTAGTTAGTGCAGCTTGAAGTGAGCTTTTGGCTTATTAAATTGTATATTTTGTATGTGGCACTGATGATTAGCTTGGTATTGTGTAATTTAGTAATGAGGGCAGCCAAGTGTAGCAGCATGTCAAACCAAAGGCACAGTGATTTAACATGTTTCTCCAATGCTAAGATGAATGTGAAGTCTAATCCAGGTAATAAATACGATTTTAAAGTTTAGATGAAGAAATATTTAATAACAATATAATTTAAGCAATCAAAGAAGAAGTTAGGAAACTTTTTGTTTGTGTTTTGAGGGGAAACTCACACTGAGCATGCCTGCTGTGTTTTAACTGACAGCCTTACCTTTTACCTCTGAGCTGGGTGTTTCAGCAGCTGCAGTATGGTTGCCAGCAACTAAGAAAATTTCACACTTTGTTCACTCAGCGACTTGGAGTCTGAAACTACTTTCATGTAGACCATCAAAGAGCAGGAAAGTCATGCAGAACGTTTCACCTCTGGCCCCCTGGGAGTTACTGTCACCAAAGGTAGGATGTTGAATAAGCATTACGCAACTGCCATTGATGATTTCCACACACTGCGATCAGAGGCTGCCACTAGGTGTCCACCACGGCACTCTGGGAATGCGTTGCAAAATGTCTAAGCTCTGCTCCTGTGGATTTTCTTCCATGTGTCATGTGTGAATTGCAAAGACGACCGCAAGCTGTTCCACAGCTACTTGTTTCTGAATCAAAGTTTGTCTCCTTTGACAAACCTGCAATCCACAACTGCCTCTATGATAAGAAAAGCCTACATTTTTTCCTGTTGGCCCTGTTTCTCTGTCAGCTTCTTATTATGGCCGATGGGATCCTACATCAACACACTGTTATCTAACAAAGTCCGTTTTGGTTATTTAATATCGTGCAGACATTTCTATTTGTGTGCGTTTGTTATTGTTTTTTTCTGAACTTCAGACTGGTTTGAAACAGGCAGGAAAAGAGATGTCAAGTCATGATTTAGCAACGTTGATTTGATTTATTTTTGTACTTTTATTGTTGTTTGTTTAATTATTTAATGTCAGGTAGAAATAAATCACATTTAAAACCAAGTCTTTAAATATGCTATAATGTGATGTACCACTATAGTGAGACTGGTATCAGAAAACGATGAGACCCACTATAGAGAAGAGGTTCAACATCTGGTTGGACGGTGTTTGGACAGTAACCTGGTCTAAACTACCCTTGCATATATTAAACGGTGAGCAGGTAGAAAGGGTCAGTGACATCAAATTCCTGGGACTCCACACTGCAGCGGATCTGACATGGACCCTTAACACCACCCACCCAGTGAAGAAAGCTCAGCAGAGGCTCTTCTTCTTGAGAAAGCTTAAAAAAAGCCAAACTCCCCTGTCAGCTCTTAGTGAACTTCTAAAGGAGCACAATAGAGAGCACTCTCTGCCTCTGCATCACAGTATGGTAAAGCGGTTAGTTTGGACAGCAAAAAGGATTGTGGGAACCAAACCAAACCAATTCTAGATACAGTAGATACACATCACGTACCAACTGACTGAGGAACAGCTTCTTCCCCAGAGCTGTAGCCTCCATCCCCACCCCAACACACACACACACACTATACTATAATCATTACAATTATGCAATACCTACTGCTCACTGTGAAATACCTATTTACACTGCACTGTTTGCACCATCCAAGTCTACTGTGTATATAGTACATTTGGCCCTGTAAATGTTTCCATTTTTGGTCCTATTTTATCTTGTATTTAACTTGTAATTTTTTATTGCTCCTGGTCTTTCTCAGAGCTACCAAAGTTTCATTGTATAATTACAATGGCAGTAAAGTCTTGATATTTTATCTTATCTAGTTGCCTGAAACTTGCCTTCACCAAGCCTCAGGCAACTAAAAGTGTTTTACTTGGCTTATTCTGACCATACTATAATTAAAGTGGCGCTGCAGTGGTAATGTAGTCTGGTGACTCACAAGCAACTGATTTTTTCTCATTAGGAAGGTCAGCTGTGATTGGTTGGATCCGGACTCATAAGTCTGTGGTGGAAATGTGGTTATTCAACAAAGTTATCCATCATGGATCTATCTATCTATCAATTTTTTTCATTAATGCCAATAAAAACCATTATTTGTCTGTTGTATCACTAGTTATTTCTTTATTTATTTTAGATTTTGTTTGTTTCTATACTTCCCACAGATATTGCAGAAAACAGTCACTGAATGTCCAATGTTTTTGTCATGACAGAGTTGGTCCAGGGGCATTTGGATTGTGATTGTGGAGACAGAGATATTTTCCATAAGAATTGAGACTCACTTTGTCTGAGATTTAAATTATGTTCATTATGACTGTGAATAGGACTGCTTAAGTTATTCGGGTCATATGGCCTTTTTTTCCCCCCATTCAGTTGAGTATAAGAGTACACACTCCTTCTATTAGCCTTGTCCATTTACCACAAGGAGACCTTGGTCAGTCCCTGTACAAATGGCGTCTATGGGCAACATTCAGACTCAAAACCTTCACTAAAGATACCAAATACTGAAGAAAAAAATCTAGATTGTGTCCATCAGGTTTTAATATAGATATTCAGAGTGCCCCCTTATGGTCCAGCGTGGGTTGTGACAGGAGACAATTAGGAGTGAGTGCTATCATTATACCGTAAATCATGAAAGAATTTCATATTCACAGGAAATGTGTAAAAAGTGGAGGAAATCAAGGACAGGTGTATAAAAATCAAGATAAATAAGAAAATTTGAGGTAGCGAGAAAAAGAGAAAATGTGCATGTGCCATAATGAATATTAGTCAACCTTGGGCTGTCTGATGAAGGACACACCATCGATAGAGCAGCGCTGTGCCTGCAGGCAGGCAGAAATGGGAACACACACCGACACAAAAACACACACACACAGTCCCTTACTGTCACGCTTACTCACACTGTATTAATTGAATTTACAGATGTCAAAGCTCTGATCACGAAAGCAACCCCCCCCCCCCCCCCCCCCCCCCTCCCTCCCCCCTTCCCCCCCCCCCCCCCCCCCCTTCCTCCCCCCCCCCCCCCCCCCCCCCCCCCCCCCAACACAACACAACATAAC
>VUQI01063413.1:2891-45614 GCA_015106735.1 Paratilapia polleni | reverse complement strand
AGTAGATTACGACAAGTCTCTGCTGGTTTATTTTATATATTTCCAGCACACTAGTAAGCCATAATAATAGTTGTGTTAGATGTATAATGTGCAAATGATCAAGCATGGACAACATATAGTTTAATACTGGCAGTGCGGAGATGGGTGGCTGGTGAGAGGTTTAGCTGAGGGTAGGGGCCTCAACTCAAATTCTGCTTAAGGCCCTGTAAAACCTTGGGCCGGCTCTGGACATCCCACTCTCCTACCTGAGCCACAGCCACCCATTACACCACCACCAGTTTGAACCATTGATACAAGGCAGGATGGAGCCATGCTTTCATGTTATTTATCCCAAATTTGGACTCTGCCATCCAACAAAAATCAACACTCATCAGGCCAGGCAACATTTTTCCAATCTTCTGTTGTCCAGTTTTGGTGAGACTGTGCAAACTGTAGCCTCAGTTTCCTGTTCTTAGCTGACAGGAGTGGCACACAGTGTGGTCTTCTGCTTCTGTAGCCCATCTGCTTCAAGGTTGATGCGTTCAGAGATGTTCTGCATACCTTAGTTGTAACAAGTGGTTATTTGCGTTACTGTTGCCTTCCTAGCTCGAAGTAGTCTGGCCATTCTCCTCTGACTGTCAACATAGCTTATATCCAGAGAACTGCTGCTCACTGGATATTTTCTCTCTTTTGGACCATTATCTGTAAACCCTAGAGATGGTTGTGTGGGAAAATTCCATCAGATCAGCAGTTTCTGAAATACTCAGATCAGACCTTTGCCTGTCTGGCACCAACAACCATCTCACCTCACTGGGAACCAACAAATAGAACTTAGAAAATGTTTTAGAATAAAGTACTTGTTCCAAAATGTTTTTTAAATTTCTTGTAACAGCAACTTCAACTGTAAGCTAAAAGCATGTTAAATTACCGTTCTTCCCCATTTTGGGCTCGGTTTGAACTTCAGCAGGTTCTCTTGACCATGTCTACATGCCTAAATGCATGGAGTTGCTGCCATTTGGTTGGCTGATAAGATATTTGAGTTAACTAGCAGTTGAACAGGTGTAAGTAATGAAGTGGCCAGTGAGTGTAGGTACTCTTCTTGATTTGAGATTGCTCCCTGGAAGTGCCATTCTGACCACTTGGACTGCTTCTGCTATTTCAACACAGATTCCACTCTTGTGCAGATATAGCAAACATTAGCTTCCATGCAGATTATTATCAGTAATGATGAGTAATGGGTCTCCAGTGGTTTTCAGTGGAAGAGTCTGCAGTGTCCAAGTCCAGTGTTGGCACATACAGTCAGGAATGTGGTCAGGAAAATGCTTCTTGTTTTTTTTTTTTTGTTTTTTTTAAAAAGACATTCACAGGGTTGGGCACCATGACTCCTTTAGGGTCAGACTATCAATGTGGAGTTCTACTGTTGCCTACCTGAGCTATCGGTGTAAACTTCCTAAACTGTGGTGAAAGCTATCATGGGGGCACAAGGTTTTTTCTTCACACCAAGGCTAAAGTTGCTTACCACCCTCCCTACTTGCAAAATTTGGCTCTGTGTAGTTTCATCCTCCTCCCCAAAATGAAATTGAGGTGGAAGGGATGTTATTTTGGCACGACGCCAATCACAGATGCACAAGTGCAAATGGTCAGAACTAGACTTCTGGGGATTGATCTAAATTTATAACAGGAAGTGGTGCAGTGCTGCCCAGGGACACCACCTGTAAGTGCAGACGAACCAAATTTATATATCCTATGGTTTTTCATTTTTTTGGGAGGAATTACAAAACTTTATCATCACACCTTGTATGCATTAATTTAACTGAGATTGAGCAAGTACTGCCAAACAGCAGCAGAGAGACTGAAACCAGTAGGAGTAATACAACATTACCAGGCAGTTGTGGGATGGATATCATAGTAGTTAATGGGTTGTGTTGGGATGATGATATCAATATTCATTAGCCACCACTTCATCTGAAATGGCAATAAAATAGTTCAGATTATCTCAATAAACGATCTGTGTGAAACATGAATTACAAGATTGATACAACTACATATCTCTCAGCTAGCTGGCAGCTGATTAGCTTAGCTTGGCATACAGGCTTGAAACTAACAGAAACAGCTAGCCTGGCTATATCTATCATGACTTCTAAAACTCGCTTATTAACACATTAACATATCTCACTTGTTTAATCTGTATAAAAACCAAAGAGTTAAATGATTATGTTACAGTTATTTATGGGACTGTTATTAGCTGGGACTTCACTGATTGCCTGGAAACTGCTGAGGGCTAAGGAATGGAATACAAACAGGACTTAGAAAAAGTTTTAGAATAAAGAGTCATGGTTCTGTACTGGTCAGGGGTTTGTCCTATGCTGTTTACTAACATTGCTCTTCAGATGAAGGATAGGCTTGACTTGCCTAGGCTCCACCTGCAGGTGGAGTCTCCTGTTCTTGCTCTTCAGCCATCACACCTGTATCAGATCATCACCTACCTGAACTTAAGGACCAGCTCCAGCAGCCACTCTCAGCCAGATTGATGTCAAGCAGTAATCAGGCTCCTCTATGGCACTTGTGATTTCCCAAGTTCTCCCTGTGCTAACATCTACATTCTCCTGTTTCCTAATTACCCCAGGACGGCTGAAGAGTTCACTGCCTCCAAAGCTTACTTACCAGTTCCTGACAAGCTGGTCCTCCTCTTCTGGAAAGCACTGGTTAAATGCTCCTAGACTCACCTGCCTGTCCACACTCCAATGGTTCAAACCTTTCATGGATCCCTGGCCAGTTGCTCCCCCCACTGCACTCAAACTGGATTCTCCAAGTAAGAATTCACCCCAGTTCTTATCAGCTTTAAACTGTGCTTTGACTAATCTCCTTCTCTTCTCTCCCACAGTTGCCAACCCAAACTGCCAACCCAGATTCCCTGGAACCCCCCTGTTGCAAGTTTTTCTAGTCACCCCTGAATCTTTGTTAATAAATCATTTGAACTGTATGCTGTTGCGCCTTGGGTCCAGCTTTAGAGTCTGTCAGTTGGTTTTGACTTTTAAGGTCATGACATAAAATATTTGTTCCTAAATTTCTGAAAATTTCTTGTAACAGCAACTTCGACTATGAGCTAAAAGCAATGCAGAATTAAGTTCAATTTTATTTATATAGTGTCAGTTTACAACAGTAATTTCAGGACACTGTATATTATAAGTTACAGACCATACGTACAGTATAATAATAGAGAGACAACCCCAATGATCAGACTATTGACTATGAGCAGCACTTGGTGACAATGAGGAAGAAAAACTCCCTTTTAACAGTAAGAGATCTACAGCAGATCCAGGCTCACTGGGGGCAGCAATTTGTCACGATCGGTTGGGGGGTAAAAGTGAAGACAGAATAAAGGAGCATCTAGTGACTGCCAATAGCTCATGGCTCCTGTGGACTGCCACTCAAAAAAGTTCATGTTACAGTGACCCTCACAGGTTTTTGTGACCCTATATTTTGTAAGTTTAGTATTTGATTACTAGCCCCAGTGTGGACTGGTTGGAGTTTCCAGTAAGCTAGAGTTTGCTTAGGGCCATATTTGGAAGGTCCTAGTTCCAAAAGGAAAAGATGTTGTCAGGAGTTACAGTTAGAGGCTTCAGACCAGTCTCAGTTCAAACATCACTGCTTGCTATTATGTTAGTTGTACGAGGTAGATAAAAACAAGCTGCAGTTTTTCTTTAAATGAACTAAAGATGGATGTCCCAAAGCAGAAAACACAAACTCTAAAGTGACTGTGAAAAAGCTGAGACTGGGAGGAAACACTTGATCAAACAGGAAATGCCAAAGAAGACCCTGTATAGAAATTCAGCTGAGCTGTTTCATCTTCGGTATTATCTTCAGCGTGGTTCTTTTCTTTCAGTTGGGTGCAAATGCAAGAAATGAGAGAGGCATCCGGGGAAATAAAACTAGGGAGCCTGGAGGCTTCATCACTCAGACTCTACCTGTTCTCTACTTTTTTTCCTGCCAGTACATGCAGAAATATTCATTACATGCATGAGGAGTCCTCTGGGCAGCCTGTATTGATTTGACCTCTCTGATTCCACAGCACGTATTGATCACATTGACTGTCTTTTTTTAAAGTCTGTAATGAGGTGCACACTGTGCTGAGTTTCCTGCCAGGTTTGTATGATGTTAAAGGTCAAATCCAGTGTGGATGGAGTTACTGTTTCTTGCCTACGCTATAGCTTTTATCTTATGTGGATCTTTGCTGCTGGTTGATTTCTCTTCTATCATTTTTCCTCTATCACATGGCCTTCACACATGAAAATTATTCTCTCTTGTTAAAGAAGAACTCACCTTTATATCATCTTCTTCTTTTGAGTCTCCAAAGAAATGTCCAGCAGGTCCAGTGAAGTTTGTGGACACAAGCCATTTCAGTCATCTGCACGTGTAGCTTCACATGACTCATATTCACTAGAATGAATGATTTCAGATAATCTCCATGTTAATGCTATGGTCCAATAGCTGTTGTTTGCTACTAGCAGACATGTTGACATGACCAGAATAAATTGGTTAAAATGTGATTATTCAACTTTTTCCTTACATTTTGTGTAAGTTCTACTTTTTTACATCTGGGTATTCAACACTAAAACAACAAAGAGGCTTTTGTGAGAGGCCCCTGTATATAAAAGAAGGATATAGCTTCCAGGTCTGAAAAGTAAAGCCAATGTGGCTTATTACCCCTGACACAATATCTACTTTTATAGAGCACAACATTGCTGGAGTATAAATTTATCTAACATCTAACAAGATGACCAGCGTGAAAGATTAAGATAAACCTCTTGAACCTTTGTCCATCCATCAATACATTTATTTTCTGCCGTTTATCTGAGTTGTGGGGGCAGCAGTCTAAGCAGAGAAGTCCAGACCTCCCTCTCCCCAGCGAATTCCTCCAGCTCAACCTGGGGGACTCTGAGGTGTTCCCAAGCCAGTTGAGATATAATCTCTCCAGCATGTCCTGGGTTTGCCCCAGGGCCTCTTCCCAGTAGGATATGCCTGGAACACCTTAACTAGGAGATGCCCCGGACGCATCCTAATCAGATGCCTGAACTACCTCAACTGGCTCCATTCGATGTGGAGGAGTAGTGGCTCTACTCTGAGTTCCTCCTGAATGACCGAACTCCTTACCCTATTACTAAGCCCAGCCACCTTTTGAAGGAAGCTCATTTCCGCTGCTTGTATCCACAATCTCATTCTTTCGGACACTACCCAGACCTCATGGCCACAGGTGAGGGTGAGAATGTAAATCAACCAGTAAATTGACAGCTTTGTTTTCACAGTCAGCTCTCTTTACCACAGCAGACCAGTAAAGCATCTGCATTACAGTAGATGCAGCACCAATCTATCTCATGCCCGTCCCTTCACACTTGGCTGCGAACCACCCCAGTGTGAGCCGGAGGTCACCAACTGATGAAACCAACAGAACCACAGAAAGCAGAAAGCAGACATGAGATACTGCAGCCACTAAAGTGGAGACCTTCCACCACATGGCTATGCCTAGAAATTCTGTCCATAAAACAGAATCGGTGACAAAGGGCAGCCTTGGTGGGGTTCAACATCCACTGGGAATGGGTCCGACTTATTGCCGGCAATACGGACCAAGCTCTCACTGTGGCTGCACAGAGACCAAATGGCCCGTAAAACTGATCAGAGTATGATACCCCATACTCTCAAAGCACCCCCCACAGGATCCCCTGAGGGATGTGGTCAAATTCCTTCTCCAAATCCACAAAACACGTGTAGACTGGTTGGGCAAACTCCCACGCACCCTCGAATATTCTCGAGAGGATAAAGAGCCGGTCTAGTGTTCCACGATCAGGACAAAAACTGCATTGGTCCTCCTGAATCCGAGGTTCGACCAACAGGTGGACTCTCCTCTCCAGTACCCTGGCAGAGATGCTGAAAAGTGTGATCCCCCTGGAGTTGAAACACACTCTCTGACCCTCCTTTTCAACAAGGGGGGTTGGAGAGTCTGTCAGTCCAGTCTGTCAATCCAGAGGCACTGTTTCTGAGTTCCATGCGACATTGCAGACGCTTGCCAGCCAAGACAACCCAACAACATCCATAGCCTTGAGAAACTCAGGGTGAATCTCATCCACGCCAGGGGCCCTACCATCAAGGAGTTGTTTAACTACCTCAGTGACCTCACCCCCAGTGATAGGCAAGTTGCCCCCCTCGTCCCTAGACTTTGCTCTACGGAAGGCGTAAGAGTAGAATAGAAGAGATCCTTGAAGTATTCTTTCTACCACCTAACTATTTCCTCAGTTTAAGTCAGTAGCACCCCATGCCCACTGTACACAGTGTGACTAGAGCACCGCTTTCCCCTTCTGAATGACCTGACGATTTGCAAGAATTATTTTGCTTGCCAGAAAAGTCTTGCTCCATGGCCTCACCAAACCCCTCTCACACCTGGAGATGCTTCAGCTACTGCCAGAGCTGGACTCCGCTTGGGCTGTCGGTAGCTGCCTGCTGCCTCCGGGGTCCCACAGGCTAACAAGCTGATAGGACTTCTTCTTCAGCTTGACAGCTTCCTTCCCCTCCAGTGTCCACCATCTGGTTCGGGAATTACTGCCACAACAGGCACCAATGACCTTGTGGTCACAGCTCTGTACAGCTGCCTCGGCAATGGAGGTGCGGAACATGGTCCATTCAGACTCAGTGTCCCCAACCTCCCTTGAAATGCTGTCAAACATCTGCAGGAGTCCGGGGCCTTTGCCAGACATTCCCAGTGCACCCTCACTAAATGTTTGGATACGCCAGGCCTATCCAACATCCTCCCCCCGCCACCTGATCCAATTCACCACCAGGTGGTGATCACTTGACAACTCAGCTCCTCTCTTCACCTGAATGCCAGACATGTGGTCGCAGAAAAGACGATATGACTTCAAACCCGATCATCGACCTGCGACCTAGGTGTCCTGGTGCCGTGTCCCCTTAGAAACACTGTCATGCTCAAACATGGCGTTCCTTATGGACAAACTGTGGTTGGCACAGAAGTCCAATAACAGACCACAATTTCATGACATGATATCATAAAATTGCGTATGACTTAATGTCATTTCAGGCACATTTTGCAGTTCATGTCTGTGCATTTTCCACCTTTTCCACGTCATGTTACGGCATTACATGGCAGATGGTTAGGATAAGTGTCTATGGTCAGGGCTTGTCTATCTTTTGTTACAAGTACATGGTGTCAAATAACACATGAAAAAAAATGAATAAAATTATTATTATTATGTACAAAAAAATGCATTGACATAACATGTAAAATAACCTAAGGTTACTATCATCTTTTGATTTGTGGAAAAGCTTTGAAGCCTTGAAGAAATCAACCTACATACCTGGAGTCTTGCACTGAGGAATCAGCAGCATTTTTGCAACATCCACACTTTTTGTTTTTCACTGAGAGGTCAACTGCAGTCTGAAATGAATGGAAAATCAAAAAGCTACCACACCCATAATGAAACAAGAAATTTAAAATTTTCTACATTTATTCTTTTTCAAACTACCCCCCTTCAAACAAAACCAACCATGGCGCTGACTTGAGAAACATTCTTTTATTATAAATAGAGCCTTTGTATAAAAAAGGGCATGCTTCAGTTCAGCCATTGCATTTAGACATATCACAACCAAAAGCTACCATTCAGTTAGCCATAAACAGCAACAGACTCATCTCAAAATGCAGGTCAACGGACAAACGACATGAGACGAGAATCAGAATTTTCACAACCACTACCAATTTTTTTTTTTAAAACATACAAGTAGAATAACAACAAATACAGTTGGTCCCCACAATTTCTTTTCAAAGATTTTTTAAAGTTTAAATACATTTTTTATTTGACTCTCAAGTTACCATCCTCTTGCTTCCTTATCATCTTTCGGATGGATTTTAGTTCTGATTATCACATGTTTTTTGCTCTGCTGAGGCCTGTTCCCTGCTGTCTGTAAACAGAAAAAAACACCACAGATGTCCTCTGATCCTTGAAATTGTTCAGAGTGCCTCATTTCTGTCTCAGCCTGTGTGGTGTCCTTTCCTCTGAATGTGACAGAAATCTGCATGTTAAATGTCCTAGAACGTCCTTGCGCCAAAGATGTTGTATCTTCACATGGCATGGTTGGTGTAGCTCACATAGGTGGTTTTTGGAGATGGCACTGAAGAAAGCAAAGAAAACAGCAAGTTTATAATGTGACATATTTAAGCTGTTACTCTCCCTATTGGTATTTTTTGTCTCCTCCTATTACGGGAATCCTTTTCATTAGCAGGATAGAGTTTCCATGGCTGTTCCTCTGTCTGCCATTTCAGATACACATACAGTTGGTTCAGAAAGTATTTTTTTGTCAGTTTTGTAATATTGCACCCAGATGGTACAATCGTTTAAATTCATTTTTCATTTTTTTTCCTCATTAATCTACACTCACTACCCCATAATGACATATTGATGTTTCTATGTTTCTACACCTTGATTGCAGTCCACCTATGGTAAATTAAATTGACTGGACATGATCTGGAAAGACACACACCTCTCTGCAGAAGGCCTCACAGTTGACAATGCATATCAGTGTAAAAACCAGGCCATGAGGTCAAAGGAACTGCCTACAGAGCTCAGAGACAGGGTTGTTGCAATGCACAGATCCGGGGAAGGCTAGGAAAAATTTCTGCGGCACTGAAGGTTTCCAAGAGCACAGTGGGCTCCATAATTCTCAAATGGAACATGTTTGGCATAACCAGGACTCTTCCAAGAACTGGTTGCCTGGCCAAACTGAGCAAGCGAGAGAGAAGGGCCTTAGTTTTTGAGGGACCAAAAATCCGATGGTCACTCTGACTGAGCTCCAGAGATCCTGTGTGGAGATGGGACTAAATTCCAGAAGGACAATCATCACTGCAACCCTCCAGCGATCTGGGGTTTATGGCAGATTGGCTAGACGGAAGCCTCTCCTCAGTGCAAAACACATGAAAGCCTACTTGGAGTTTGCAAAAAAGCACCTGAAGGACTGCGTATGACTGCAAAAAAGCACCTGAAGGACTGCGGACTGTGAGGAACAAGATTCTCTAGTCTGATGAAACCAAGATTGAACTGTTTGGCCTCAATTCTAAATGTTATGTCTGGAGGAAACCAGGCACTGCTCATCACCTATACAATACCATCCCAACAGTGAAGCATGGTGGTGGCAGCAGCATCATGCTGTGGGGGTGTTTTTCAGCAGCAGGGGCTGGGAGACTGGTCAGGGTTGAGGGAAAGCTGAATGGAGCAAAGTACAGAAATATCCTCAATGAAAACCTGTTCCACAGTGCTCAGGACCTCAGACTGGGTCGAAGGTTCACCTTCCAACAAGATAATGACCCTAAGCACACAGCAAAGACAACACAGGAGTGGCTTAGGGACAACTCTATGAATGTCCTAGGGTAGCCCAGCCAGAGCCCTGACTTGAACCCTATCGAACATCTCTGTAGAGACCTGAAAATGGCTGTCCACTGCCAGTCCCCATCCAACCTGACTAAGCTTGAGAGGATTTGCAAAGAAAAATTGCAGAAAATCCCCCAATCCAGGCGTGCAAAGCTTGTTGCATCATACCCAAAAGGACTCAAGGCTTAATTGCTGCCAAAGGTTCGTCAATTAAATATTAAGTAAAGGGTGTGAATACTTATGTAAATGGGATATTTCAGTTTTTTCTTTTTAATAAATTTACAAAATTTACTAAAATTCTGTTTTCAGTTTGTCATTATGGGGTACCAAGTGTAGATTAATGAGAAAAAAAAAAGAATTTAAATGATTTTAGCATCAGGCTGCAACATAACAAAATTGAAAAAAGTGAAGGGGGTCTGAATACTTTCTGAACCCACTACCAGCTACCAGTGAAAACAAAAGCCCTATTCTCTTCCTGTTGTGCAATCAAGCCTTCATTTTCCAGGAGATTACTTAATGATAAGCAAAGCAAGTAAAAGCAAAAAACTTGTTTGTCTATTGTCACCTTTAAAAAATTACTTTAAAAAACTATACCCCTCTTGTGACATTATGCTGAGCCAAGAGTAGAAAAAACAGCCTCAAACTGGTTGTTTAGAGCAGTCTGAAGTGTTGTCCATTGTGCTGGACTGGCAGTCTGTCCATGGTGTACCCCACATCTTGCTCAGTATCAGCTGGGATATCCTCTACTCACCGTTGACCCTGGTTGGATGAGGGCTTAAGAAAATGGATGGATGAAACAGCTTTCATAGTTCTTTGGTCCATCCATTTTCTTAATGGCCAACTTTCATAGGCATTTCATGAGGTAACGTCAAGGACGATTTTAATCTGGTTCCAATGTTTCTTGGTTGCAGTTACCCTTTTCAACATATGAAATAATACCTAATCTGTTCCAGATGTCTGAAGTGGTTTGGTGAATGTGGTGTACGTGAACACTAGCACCAGAAATGGTCACTGCATCAGTGAATGGCCAAAGAAAGATAAAGAAAAACATTCACATTTGACAGCAATCCTGCTCTGGTATATACTATGTGTAAGGAGTGTGCAAGGGAGTGAATAAGAAAAAAATGTAAAAAAAAAAAAAGAAAAAAAAAGACATACAGTGCATACAGGATTATGGCAGCTGGCACCACTGCATCTTTGAACAGAGACAACATACCAAACAAATACAGCCACCTAGTGTCATTTTAAGAAAATTCTATGACTGGGTATGGTTATAATAACATCTCTGAAGAAGACTATAAGATGTAATTAAAACAAGCAAGTATGTGGACCGATTATTTCGTTGCATATTCAATTCAAATAAATTTTATTTATACAGCGCCAACTCACAACAACAGTCACCTCAAGGTGCTTTATATTTTAGGGTAAAGACCCTACAATATTAGACAGAAAAATGACCACACTCCCAGTGTTTATGCCACTTTGAGACTGGAGAATTGTAATGACTTTAAAATAGCCATGATTTAGTTGTGGTTGAATTGAATGAAGTGCAAAATTGATCCTTGTATATAATGCAGGAATTTGTCTCTAAAAATTAGTATGATTTCTCTTTTCTTTTTCTTTCTTTCTTTTTCAGAGGTGCATATCCCACCTCAGTGCTTATTTCTGTTGAAGGGTCTCCCTGGCACATGTAAATTTAATGTTTGTGACTTCTGCAGGATAAAAGTGGCACCTCAGCCTTGTATAAGGCAGAGAAAGTAAAAGTGATGCGAGAGCTGCTGCTTGTTAAATAAAGAAGACCAGTTCAGTCAGCACATCTCTGATGAGTAAACAATCCGACGTCTCCCGATTTTCTGCTGACGGACTGAGAAGCAGCTTTGAAGTGCAACTCTGAGCTGTAAACAGTTTCGGCTTCATCAGATCCAGTCTCAGGTGACGTCTAAATAAACTCCAGCAACTTCATGTTAAATCCTCATTACTAAAGAGAGGCTTCACTCTGCCTCCGACTTCACCTCCAATCTGACACCTCCTTTCACAGTAGAGAGAGTAATTAACAGTTATTAGCATAATGTATATATATTTTTTTGTACATCTGTGCCTTCTACCTGATTCTTTCTAATATTATTACTTTTACCATAGTCCCACGTTTAAATAGATCCTCTTGTTCCCTTTCTCCTCCTGAGCTTTTAATGTCAGCTATCAAAAATCTATCAGTCCCACTCACCGCTAGCCTCCACACCCTCACAAAGCTCCGTTTTCACTTCGCCGTTGGGCCGCTCGGCTGCCAGGTGCGACAGCTTGCTGGTCATGGTGGCAGCAGTGACGATGGCCTTGAAGCTGCGTTTGCGTTTGGGGACATTCCGCTCAGGGTGGAAGATGATGATGTACACCTTTGGCATGTACAGCATGCCCAAAGAGACAGAAGCGCTGAGGCTCAGGGAGACGGTCAGTGTGGCCGTCTGGATGTACATCTATGGAGAAAACAGAGGGGAGGAATGGCTGATGATAATATTCAAAGAAACAGTAAGATGACCATTTTTAACCAAGACATCTACCTCCTATTAACTTTCAACTGTGGTGTAAAGAAACTATGAAACTTCTGTTGCTTTTTGTGATGCTTTCTATAATAATTCCAAAGATTTAGCATACAATCATATAAAATGAAGTTTTCTCTTTTTGCAACTCACTATACAAAGGCAGTGAATAAAAGTTATATTTAAAGTTTATCTCTAACCAGAATGTCAATGATGTAGTAGCTCATCTGGCTTATGATCCATCACAATTCAGAGGTTATTGTAATGTGTGAAATACAGAAAGAAAGTGATCTGTTTTCTTGTGATTTGTTGGCCGTAGGTACGTCGTAACCCTTCTAAAACCCTACACCATAACTTATAGCGTAACCTACCGTGTAATCAACCCGATGTGCACCTCCCTAGAAATGAAACTACACATGGCAATCAACGCAGCCTGCACGGGTATAAATTCTGGCCATGGCGTTGGCCACTTGCGTAGGCTATGTTGTAGGCTCTACATAAATTCACTACAGAAGTATAATTCAGGCGTAATGTGGGAGTCAATACGACCACTCCCTCCATGATTATGACCAATAAAATCATTATCACCACCAATTGGTATGCAACGTGTGTGCCAAAGTGGTATTTCAAGCTGTCACATCATTTGGTATCTCACAAACTTCTTTCTTCATTATTTCACTGGCAGACATGCCAGACACACAAATAGGCCACTAAGCGTCCTTAGAACTGGAAGATTATGGTACACCACCATGATATACCACCAACACATTTCTTGATGTTATCCCATTTATAATTTTAGTGGCTGCTGGATTGCTAAGCTTTATTTAATGGCCTGTAGTTTACATGTCTGCTTGTTATGAAACATAGGCTCTACCATCTAAAAGTTTTTTAAGTAATAATTTGTACTCTTCAATGACTATTCTGCGTTGTATGGTAACAGAATGCAACCATAAACAACACTGTTTAATATGCATTCATATTAAATGCATGCATCTTGACCTTGAACATAACATTGGACAAAAATTTAGGAACTTCAGAACATACTTTGTTTTTCTTGAACTATAAACTTCATCTTACATCTTACCCTTCTTTATATAAAAACACTCAGTTTGTGGGATGCAAATGAAAGCTCCGAAAAGAGTCATTATTGTGTGTAAAAATATTGCCAAATTTATCACATATGTTATAGGGAAGTTAAAGTTGCTTTCCTTAATTCCATATAAATATTAATTTGTAAGTGCTCCTAAAAGAGTTCCTCAGATCAATTGTTATGTCTTTATATTTGTTTCCCCAACATATTTAATTTGCTCTGAACTGCTTTAGGGTGTCATCTACCATTTATTTATTTTCTGTGCTTCTGATTAAATTCTTTTCTAATTAAACATTTCTTTTCACCTGATGTTAACTTATGAGGACAAGATATACCTTTTAGTCACTAAATACAACTTTGTTTTATCAGGGTATTTTAAAGGGGGCATAAGGATTTGAGATGACAGTGTTTCAAACAGTTTTCATTTCATTACACACAGATAACCCTGATGATCTGAAGAACTGAACTCAGCTATAATAATTCCAACAGCCCTCATTAAACCAACAGATGGTCGACTGGGCTCGGTTCATTTACTGGAATCAGGCTCGTGGTGACTAGTGTTTGTGACTGTCTGCTCCGATACTGGCAGATTACCAGCCATCATTTTGGAGCTTTTACCCTCCAGCTGAGTGGTAGAAAAGTTCAAATATTTTCCTGTTGTGGTGTAACAGGTGTGGATCATTTTATATGTTATGGTGCTTCTACTTTAATGCTTTTATGCTTTACTACTGCTAAAGAAACTCAACACTCCCTGCAGAGTTTTCACATTAAAATCGTACATGAAAAGGGGAGAACTCCTTAAAAAATTTTAGTAAGTACATTTACATGCAAACTAATAGTTTGATAGTATTCCAAATTTGGCATTATTCTGATTTTGATAACAATTATGTAAACAGCAAACTTTGTTTTGATCTTCCAAACTAGCCTCATTTGAATGATTATTGAAAATTATCTGATTATGACATGGAATTTACTGGCATTATTTGGTTCTTTGGTCATGTATACAGTGCATTTAGTGTACGTGTCTCAGTTGGGCTTTTTACTGCAGTTTATGACACAAGCTTAGGTGTGCCAGCAGTTTGCAAGACTTGGGTAAAGAAGCATGTCCAAAAACATTTAGAAACACTTGGATTTCTTGGAGTATTTGGATATTAACAAATACTGGAATCTTTGGATAAACCTTTGGAAAAGGTTGGTTGTGTTTGTGCGATCCAAGTCCACCATTGGTGAAAACCTATTTTGAATGAAAGAATCAAAATGTGGCTAGCAAGTGGCTCCACATACCATATATTGGCATGACAAATAACAAGTTAGGGCATTGTTATAGGAGGGTGAATGGATGCATGTATATTAGTGGAATATTTATTTTCAATAGCTACAGACCACACAGTTTCAATGCAGTTTGTGAACTGATTCATGGTTCTGGACACAAATTTCCCACCCTTATTTTCATTTTCCTGAGGATGATTTTGCATCTGCCTGGTCTCATATGTACTGATTTGTGTCCATGAACATGAAATTAAGATTTTTCCCTTTTTTAAAGGAAAAAGTCCACATTTGGAGGCTGGAGGGGTTGGCGATGGAAGCCACAGTTCCAGTCATACACTCTTCATATGTATTATTTTTAATTTGTCATTAATTTAAAATGTTATGTATGTTATGTATGTTATTAATTATCAGTATAAACAACTTGGCTAGGTTTAGGACTTAAAAATAATTAGGGTTCATGAATTAGGAGAAACTACAGAAAATACTTGCTTGTGTTTAGGCATTAAAAATAAACTGGTTAGGTAAGATCATGTTTTGGTTAAAATACAGTGGTTGTCACTTTTTTCATAATGTTTTCTTGGGTGTCATGGTGATGCATCCCAGATGACGATACATGCAGAAATATACTTCCTGTAGAAATACATTTGTTTGTGTCCATGAACACAAACAAATATATTGTTTTTTTGTGACTATTTCACATTTTGCTATGAGACCATGCTGCCACAGAATACTGTTTCAGATAAATGACAATAATTGGCATGTTTTGTGCCTGTAACTACAGTGAATGTGAAATATTTGTGCAAAAAGTGCTGATTTTCATTAAAATGAGATTAACAGTGATCAAGAAATGACAAAGAGGACTTAAAGTAAGTAATTAAAAAGAGTGTGTTGACTTGACACTGACGGATTTAGTGCTATCCAAATGTACATTATACAGAATTTATTAAGTAAACAGGTAAACTTGGAGCAAGTTTAAGCAGCAAAATAAAATGAAAAATTAATGACAACCACTAAAAAGGAGAAAAGAAAAAGAAATTTGAAATGAAGTGGAATAAGGATCTGTCTCTCTCTGCCATGGACGTATATTAAGTTATCTCCTCAAACTACACAGTGGAAGCCAAATTATTCATGAATTCTAATCTTTTAATCCAGCTGCAGTGCCTTTCACTTTCACTTTGTTAACTGTGTGCTGTATAAATCAAATTTTTTCAATGTTGGATGAACTGTTTGAGCTCCATTGTGGGAGCAGCTGGACGATCATTAATTCTTAAAAATCTCAGTCTTTAAGTGGTATCAGCGACGGCAGAGTAACACCAGAGCTCTATCCTTGTCTCTGTGTGACAGATGACCCTCAAGGCATCATTAGGCTTCAGATTGCATTTATGAGCCAGTACGAAACTATTGATTTTGTGTTCTTATCTTTCGTCTGCAGTGTTGTCACTGATGAACGCAAATGTTCTCTCAGACCTGAGACCTGATCCACAGAAACACTCTAAATCTGAACCTTGAGTGAACGGAAGGAAAAGTACTCCCTTTATACCTGAAAACTCACCACTAAACACCTTCAGTTTTTGAACTTGTTACAGCTTCACCCTAAAAATATTTACATAAATATTAAGATAGACTATTAGCCTATTGACTGCCACTGCCTCTGCTAGTTGTTGACACTGGTGTTCTCTGTATTGACTGGGTTGCAGAAGAGCTTAACCGCCACCACCAAAGTCTCCCTCTGCTCAAAAATATGTTTTAGTAAATGTTACTTCTTTTGGATGTTTGACCCTCATTGTGCAGATTGACACAGTAGGACTGAATTCAGAAGAGATTAAATAATAGACTTATAGGATATCATGGAAATTCACACTGTTATCTTGCCCTGGTGACATCTAAGAGGGTAAGTAGCAGACAGGTAACCGAACTGCTAACCAAATGCATTTGATTAATTGATCATCAGGAAGTGTGATAAAAGCAGAAGTTTTGGTATTTTGCTGTTCTCGGGCATTCAGGTATGTGCTAATGCAATGCCACAATCTTCCCAGGATTGGACATCCCAGCAAAATCACCCCAAGGTCAGACCATGCAATGCTCAGAGAAATTGCAAAAAACTCAGACTCTACAGGCCTCAGTTAGCGTGTTAAATGTTAAGTTCATGGCAGTACATCTAGAAAAAGATTAGATGTATGTATGTAAGTATGGCTTGTTTGGAGAAGTTGCCAGGAGAAAACGTCTTCTCTCTAAAAAGATAATGGCAGCATGGCTTAGGTTTGCAAAGTTGCATCTAAACAAACCACAAGACTTCTGGAACAATGTCCTTTGGACAGATAAGACCAGTTTTTGATGTGCTGATTTCACAGCATATCACCACAAACATCTGATACCAACTGTCTATCACAGTTGTGGAGGAGTGATGATTTGGGCTTGTTTTGCATCCACAGGACCCGGGCACCTTGCAGTCATTGAGTCGACCATAAGCTCCTCTATATACCAAAGTTTCCAGAGTTAAATATGAGGCCATCTGTTTGACAGTTAAAGCTTGGCTGAAATTGGGTCATGCAACTTGACAATGATCCCAAGCTTACCATCAAATCCACAACAAATTGGCTTAAAAAGAAAGAATCAAGGTGTTTCAATAGCATAGTCAAAGTCCAGACCTCACCCCGATTGAAAAGCTGTGGCATGACCTTAAGAGAGATGTGAAAAAAAACAATGCCTGCAGACCTCAATGAACTGAAACAATTTTGTAAAGAAGAGTGGGCCAGAATTCCTCCATAACAACGGACTGGTACAGTTATACAGAAAAAGTTTACTTCAACTGATTGCTAGTAAAGGTGGTTCTACAAGCTATTGAATCATGGGGTGTACTTAGTTATTCACAGGACTGCATAGAGTCCTATGAAAATTTTCTTTTTCACATGATTAAATAACATTCTAGTGGTGCATGCTCATATTGAAAATGGCTCAGATAATGAGGTCAGTTAATGTACAAGTAATCCCTATGATCCAGAAGCTCAGGCTTCAGAGTGCTCTAAACACTGAGTTTTAATAGTTTTTACTACTCTTGAATCTATATGATGTCAATGAAAGGGGATATCCCTAATATTGTCATCTAAGGCCTCAGTCACATAGGCCTAGAGACGGGTCAGCAATCCCCTGGCAACCATCGGTCGCTAGGGAAAAATGTGTATTCTCCAACCAGTTGCGAGTGGTTGCTGGTAGTCACTGTGAAATGATTTCTAAGCTCCAGTCACACAGGCCTAGAGACAGGTCAATGACCCCCTGATAACTAAGGAAAAATGTGTATTCCCCGACCAGTTAGCAAGTGGTTGCAGGAGGTTGTTTGCTGTTGCTAGGTGAAATCGGTCACAAAGAGCGGACTGCACCAAAAACCTCTTTGCGATTGGTTTAGCTGCTAGCAGATTGCTGTGGTTGCCTGTGGTTTGCATTGAAGATGCCGACTTGTCTGCTAACTAACCACAGAGAGATGGTTAGGAACTTTAAAACAGAGATTGTTGGCCTTCAAAGTAAAAGTTGTGTCTTACCACCGAAACCAACATGTTTCAAAAGGCACAACTTTTACTTTGAAGGTGAACTGTCTCTGTTTCTGGTTTGCATCGTACTCTTCACAATTTCACAGCAAGTAGTTGGCAAGTGTTTGTAGACAAGTTGGTATCTTTCATGCAAGCTACGGGTGATCACAGCAATCTGCTAGAGACCAAAGCAATTGTTATTGGATTTCACCTAGCAACAGCAAACAACCTCCCGCAACCACTTGTTAACTGGTTGGGAAATACACTTTTTTCCATAGTTATTGGTCATTGACATGTCTCTAGTCCTATGTGACTAGGGCTTAGCTCACAGTGACTACCAGCAACCACTCTTTTGGGAATAGTCATTTTTTTCCTAGTGACCAGTGGTTGCCAAGTGGTTGCCAACCAGTCTCTACATCTCTGTGACTGGAGCCTAAAGAACATAGCTCTGGCTGTGAGCACAGCAGCTCTGCCCTGCATTTTGCAAAGGGAAGCCGATCAGAAAAAAGCTGGCTTGATCCCTGGTAATACAGGGAGAGGTGTTATAACAGCTTGTTTCAGCGCACTATGTACCTCAGCATCCGCTGACCCCGCTCTGTGATTTTACATGGCCTACCACTTGGTGGCCGAGTTGCTGTCATTCCCAATTGCTTCCACTTTGTTATAATACCACTAACAGTTGACTGGAAAATTTAGTAACACAGAAATTTTACGACTGGACTTATTGCACAGGTAGCATCCTATCACAGTACCACGCTGGAATTCACTGAGCTCCTGAGAGCGACCCATTCTTTCACAAATGTTTGTAGAAGCAGTCTGCATGCCTAGGTGCTTGATTTTATACACCTGTGGCCATGGAAGTGATTGGAACACCTGAATTCAATGATTTGGATGGGTGAGGGAATACTTTTGGCAATATAGTGTACTTACCCAATTAATTGTTTCCAGAGCACTGGTGGATCCATGGGATGGTTAAAAAATAATTTATCATTTTATAATTTTTTTGAGTGGATTTCCTTTGTTTTGGGTGGGGCTGAATATCTGAAAAACCTGCTTCTCACCATACTGCTGGTTGGTCAAAAATGTTCCTAATATTTTTTCCTGCACGACTGAGCGTGGGATGAGCCATTTTTAGAACAGACATTGTAAATTTGTTCAATACAAATTCCTTTTTATCAAGGAATTTATAAAAGATGAGGACTGGGAGTGCAGTGGTACGTTTCTGACTACTGGGTATGTCACTGATAGATTTAAAATCTTTGTATCTTGGTACATTTACAATTACATTACAACATCACAGAGTCTAGCTAAATATCCTTAACAGGTCGTACGTTTTTGACAATTATTTTAAAATCACAACTTCACGGCCCACAATTATGGAACAATCTCTAGCACTGTGTTAAATATGTATATGTAATATTTTGATAGCACTTTCAATTTGTTAATTCTCCACAGACCATTTGATTGAATACATAAGTGCCTTAATGCTGCAGCTCCTCTTGCCTCCAGATGCTGATCCAACAAAACTCACACACCACTGAAGTGAACATTTGGATGAAGTAAACTTTTCCTACAAAGCATGAGGGCTGCACAATCCATTGCCACTGCTTTCACATTGTATTTTGGTGGTAATTTAAGGTCGTGTTGTTTTTGAGTAGAGACTGGAGCTTAAGATTAGAAAGTTTACAGTAGGGAGCAATTTAAAATGTTACTGACCACAGAAAACTGCTGTGCATCTGATGACTGCTGTTACGTGACATTGAACTGTGTTATTACCCACCCATTATTGTGCCACAAAAAATGATTCATATCACCAATAAAGCGCAGGGATGTACAGTACCTGTCAAAAGTTTGGACACAGTTTTGACTGGTACTTTATCTTTTAGATGAAATGTTAGCCGTCAGCAATACTGCAGAGTACTACAGGATTAGATTATGCAGGACAGTGAAACTCACTGGTTTCACACGGTCATGACCCAGCATAAAGTGCCAAGTTCTTGCACTGCACTGCTCTCAGTGAACACTAGAGGATGCTGTTTTGCTTTATTTGTCCTGTAACTCCACTGTCAAATCCCAACATTGTAAAGCTTAACCTGGTTAAGGTCAGAAACTGATCTCTAGCCATTTGCAGGGTGTAAATATTCACTACTTTGCAATCTGTTCGGCTACACGTTTTGGACTGTAAAAAAGGAGCTTTGGAAACTTACTGTATTAGAGTGAATTTCCCCTCAAAAATCATTTTATTTGCATGCTTTTTGGGGAGATGTGCCATAATTCACTGGGAACAAACAAAGATGAGAAAAGATGTTCAGAGTCACTTCATCTGTTCATAAAATTAATCATCCAAAACCCTTAGATTTGCCTTCTGACCCACTGCAGTTTATATCATAAACACATCATGCCAGTGCTGCTTAGCTCATGGCACATTTATCATTGATTGCTTTTGCTTACTGAAAAAACATTTGTGAGTCCCGTGGCGCTCTTGCAAGCTCATGTATGGTGTTTATTTTCATTAGTCCAAAATGTGAAAATTAAAGTGTGAAGTGATGAAGCCAATTTAGTGAAAAGGGCTCCAGTCATCCAGGTTAGCAGCCACAAGGTTAAACAGGGATCCTCTCTGTGGTCCTCAGTTTGATAAGTCCTTCACATTCTGCAGAAAATTGATGTTTAATTTCTCTGCATTTTGTCTTTATGAAGATAAAATTAAATTCCAGAATAAGTGCTCAACCTATGTGAAAGTTTTTGTTATGAATATATTGAAAAACGAGGGGGTTACATGATCTTTTAAAAGGTCATCCAGAAAGAAATCTCCTCTTAATGTTTAAAGTGTATTTAGGCTGGTGGGATATCAGATATTTTACTTTCTGCTCAGAGACTCTGCACTCAAGAAAAGAAAAACTCTCTTTTTCTGCTCATTGCTGCATTTTCCATCTTTTCCAGAACTAACACACCTATCCTGAGTGTTTAAATTTCTCTATGTGACCCTGAACACACCACAAGGTAGGAGGTCAGACTGTTTGACGGAAACAGGGCCAGAGAATCAGTCAGCGATTTGTGTGTGTGCTTGTGTCTCCACCTTGTTCCTGTGCTGAGTGTAAACTAGTAAACGCCTTAATGTTTGCCTACAGCCTGATAAGGCCTCTGCAAGCACTGATTTGTTCTTCTGGAAGTAATATCTGGATGAATCACACATGAATCACACCCTGACCCACTTTGATTGCTTCTGGATATACTGGGATCTCATGCAGTTTGTCATAAATGAGAAGCAGGTGACAAAAGAGAAGGCAAGAATACACTACGTCTGAGTATTTTAATCCCTTCAAATCTAGGAAATGGGACTGACTGGATACTTACTAGCTGATAAAAACCCACTGTAGGATTTTTAAAAATTTAATCTCCACCCTTGGAGTGATGTAAACAAGAAATGGTTGATGATGACATAATTATTTTTTTCATTATAAATTTAAATGTAAATTGAATTCCACAATAAAGTGGACATGAAAAGAAAACTGGTTCAATAGTTCCTTAAAGGGGATCAATCGTGATCATTTCCAGCACCATATTTTTTATTCTTGGGCTCTGGTAGAGTAGCTTTGCATGATTCACAATTCAAAATAATTCTTATTAATCTCATGGCGGGCCTTTGTGGAACCCCTCATTCCTGTCCATTCTCTGTCTGAAACGAGCTGTTTAAGCTTTTCTCCTTTTATGCCAACTTTCTTCTGATTGGCTGTCCCTCACAAACAGAAGGTTTGTGAGTTGGGTTTCTGTGCTCACACCAAGAGCTTTATACTTGACATGCTCTCATCGACATCATACAGATCCAAGGGTAGAAAAAAAAAACAGAAGATAAAGAAAAATAGTATATCAACCTGTGACATCAGATGACTTCCCCTCCCTGAGCCTGGTTCAGACAGAGGTCTTTTCCTGTTAAAGGAGAGTTCTTCCTTCCCACTGCTTCCAAATGCTTGCTCATAGGAGATCATCTGATTGTTGGGGATTTCTCTCTAATACTGTAGAGTCTTCACCTTGCAGTATAAAACACTTTAAGGCAACTGTTGTGTGAGTTGGCATTATATAAATAAAACTGAGGTGCACTTTAATTGTAAAAACAAGGTAGAAAAGTGTAATTTAAAAGCGACTTCAACACATTTGCAGTTTTTTAATCCAGTTCCCTTCCCTTGGCAACTTCCTTTCACATCTGAAATGAAAACTGGGGTTTGAGACTGACTGAAGCCGGCTAATCCTCTTGTAAATGGCTACATGACCCAAATAAAATGTTCCCCTATCAAGAGGAGTGGTGGATGCTCATCCAAAATCTTTCCCATGTGTACCCATCACCGCATATTTCAGGGTCGGCGGCATTTTATTCCACGCATATCTCAGGTTATTCAAATATTTCTGACATTTCTCAGCAGTCAGATAAAAATAACCTCCGTTTTTTCACCTGCCTTCAGTTCGGAACCTGGATTATTTCCGACAGCACCTGAAGGCAGCCGTAGTGCTGAATCAGAGAGGAGAGCTCCTTGAATCAATCAAGTCAGAAAGGAAAGCAAAGGAATGAACCCGGATATGGACCACTGTAACCTTCAAAATAAAAGTTTAAAACGATTTTTGACGTACTGTAATATTAAAATTTACGGTCACGACGAAATGTTTGTATTTGTATATAAAGGACAATAAAAGTTTTCAATTTATTCTGGTGATTTTACCTGATAGTACCAGAATTAAATAAGTTAAAAACATCTTTAAAAAGCAGCTTTTTGCTCTAAAAATCTTTGAAAAAGTTTGAACTGGCACAAACTGCAACAGCTACAGAGATAAAAAAAAAAATGCAATTTGATCAATAAAATTAAATAAATTGCAAATTTAAAGTAAATATTTTTTTTCTTAAATGCGGGGACCATAGTCTACATATTATGTTTCTGCCGTGCTGGTACATACATACATGCAGGTGTTTGCATCTACATTTATATGTATGAGCAAAAGCACAGATATACTATATACAAGAATATATTCAGTCTAGATAAATCTGTGCAATATCCAATCTATCTGTAGGTTTGTCTGTGTGTGTGTGTGTGTGTGTGTGTGTGTGTGTGTGTGTGTGTGTGTGTGTGTTCTCTTTTGTGTGTTTTGGGAAAGAAAACGTCTAAAAAAAGTCATCTTAAAATGTATGTTTCTGTAGTTTTGGGTGTGATATAAATATAAAATAATTCTGGGAAAAAAGTATAAAAAAAATTAATTAGCTTCTTGTTGTGTTTTTAAATTTCTTTTTTTTCCCTACGTGATATAAATGATGTGTGAGATCAAAACAAACTTCACCTATTGCTCAAACATTGGTTTAAAATCTTCCTTTGTTGCCACAATATTTTTTTTTAATTTTATTTTGGAAAATGCCCGCCGGAAGTACCGTGTCTGAGCTCTCGTGTTTTTGATGCTGTGAGAGCTCGAGCCTCCAGCAGCAGAAACGCCCAGCATCCTCTCTCCTCTCCTCCAACATCCATCCACCGTCTCCTCTGCTCCTCCAGCCGCGCAGGGGCCTCTCTAATTGGGAAGCAAGAGGAACTAAAGCCCGCTGAAAAAATGGCCTTTTAACACTCGAGAGAATAACCCAGAAGAGACATGGATCCTTTGCATTTCTCCTTCCTCCACCTCCTCCTCCTCCTCGCTTCCCTGAGCTGCTTCCCCGCTTCTGCTGACAGGAGATTCGGTGAGTAAATTAACGGATGATTATTTTCTCAGTGATAACGAGAGCGGAGCTGCGTCCGCACCCTGTGGAGTTATCCTCAGAGCCATTTTGCAGACAGACCGGGGGGGCAGACTGTTTCTGTTGTGGTCTGTGTAAATATTGTATCAGCGGACAGCCACGAACCGGCAGGCTGATTCACCGCGGCTTCACCTGAGCCCAGGAAAAACAAACACGGTGATCCTGTAATTCATTTCAGCGCAATAATCCGCTGCAAGTCTACCAGACCTCATAGGAGCATCACAGGAAATCTACTGAAGCAGCACAACTGCAGAATGAAGCATATACAGCTAAATTAGCGTTTATTATATTATATTATATGTAAAAACCAGGCCTGAATCTATCAGTCAGAACTCTTTGTGACAATTAAACTGTTAGAAATAAACCAGAAACTCCTACAAAATCATATGAATGTGAGGAAACATGAAGCCCACCGCTATAAAATGAAAATAAAAAATGAAAAAATTTAAATAGCTCTAGATATTTGAAATACTTCCAAAATATGATAAATGAAATGCATAAAAATAAAAATAAAAAATATATACGGCATAGTTAAATCATAATTCAAGTCTTATGTAAAAACTAGGATATATAAATATTAAAAAGCCTATAAAATCAAAGAAATAAAATACCAAATGTAAAATTTTAAATAATACAGGAATCTCATTAATAAAATAGAGACAAAATAATCACAAATGTAAAAATTAAATATTTAAATTAAATTAAAAAAAAAAAAAAAACAGATCTATTTAAAATATTATATTTAAAATATATTTAAAAAATGAATGAACTGAACGATTCAAGCAAGAAAGCAGCAGATGTATTATAAAGAAATTTGAAAGAGTGAACATCAAAAGGCAGTTCTGGGCCGTGTACGCTCGCTTGTAAACAAAAAGGAGCCATCGGTGATAACATCACTGCAGAGCAATGAAAAATGAGATTGTACATACACTCTCCAATTTCCAGCTCTGTGCTCCTGACAGAGGCAGCTATTGATTGGAAATTTAAACGTGTGTGTGTGTGTGTGTGTGTGTTGAGTTTCTCCCATGTACTGTAGAGTCTATAAATAGCAGATAGCTAATATTCCCCCAATGACTTGAGACCCAGAGCCTGCAAGCATGACTGATACAGAGATGTGTTGTAGATGATGGTGAGTGCAGGAGGAAGAGCAGGAAGAAGCTGGTGCTGAGAGGGAGGTGTGTTTGCCTATGTATCAAGACCCTCCTCCTCCCCTTTCCCTCTGATTACATAACCAGCATACAGAGAGTATGGCAGCCACAGGACACGCTCAGCTGGGGAGACGAGCAGCAAAACATCAGAGAGCACCGATGAAGTCTCCATTTCAACATTTACACTTTGAAACCTGGAAAAACTGCACTGAACTGCATCAGACAAGAGGGTTTTATTCTTATTAGCAGCACCCGTTTTTACTTATTTCAAATTTTTAGTGACTTGTGGTGCTGTTTTGACATTTCTTCCTAACAGTGCTGTACTGTACCTTTACGTTATCCTGCTATGTGGCAGGTCCCAACCTAAAGGGACCTTTTAGAGACCACCAGTAACACTATGGAGCTGGAATCCGTTTTATTTGCATCATTCGGAAGCACGAGAATGTAGGAGGTATGATTCACGTCCTGCCTCTGGTTTCTCGCTATTTTACTGGTCAACAGTTGGTGGCGTTACCAAGCCGAAAAGTGTAGCAATGCTCCAAAAGTGGCAAAGATGAAATAACCATCACTGATCGTCATCGTTTTGCATCATCAGTGTCAGCTGGTGATTCTCGCTAATGGTCTTTTTTAGCATCTGTAAAGTAAGGCCCATAGGGCTGATAGACTGTTAGGAAAAAGTTGGGTGCATGCCATGGACATCACTTTGTTGCACTCTTTGTTCAGTCATTGTCTTGGAGAAAATATGGGCCTTGTGTGTTTCACATGATAAATGTAAAGTTGTAGTTGCCACACAGCCCAGCACCATTTCTGGGGACTCGAAGCAACCTAAACATGCAAGATTGAAACCGACTGATTTTTCTTTTCTTTTTTTCCCCATCACTGCTTACATTGATCTATAGTGAACGTTCGTGTGTATCTGGTTGCTGTGAGCCCATTATTTACTATCTTTTAGCTCTGGTTTTTGTCTCCACCAACTCCTCAGAGAAATGCCCGGAGCTTCTAAATACTAAATGTTCACCACATAGACTTCTGTTGCTGTGTGATTTTTAGCACTCAGCAGTGGTTTTTACAGCTTTTTTGTTTCTTACAAAACAGCTGCCAAATATCAAAAAAACAACAAAAAAAGAGTGAATAAGAACAATAAACTGGCAACATGAAACCCAAATAATTAGTTAAAACTTGGTGTTGTAGGTTCATCATTATGACTGCAATTTTGTTAATATTTTGCATCAGTTAATCAGTGGTTTTACATTTTGCTCCTTTTATAGGTAAGATAACAAATATTTGTTGGTTAGATTTTGGGTCTACAGTTTTTGATATCTTTAGATTGTGGGATCTTGCTAATTCAACATTATTTTTGAGTAAATGCATTAAAAATTGAACAAAAAAGAAAAGTCCAAAAAATATAGATGTATAAAAAATATAGATATGTTGAGAATGAAAATCATTTATTGTTGCCTCAGTATTTTCAATGCTATCCTGACATAAAAATAAATACATTCCCAGTTTTGGGGATTGAGTGGAGGTTTGGTGGTTTGGTGGCTACTTGACAGCAGCATGAACTTGTTTCATGTTCAGTCTATAATCTGAATTTACAAGCCACTAACTCCATCTGCCAGATAAATGCAGCGTTGAAGTAAAATGTCCAATAATGGGAGTATAGACAGTGAGCTGCATCTATAAACAGCAGCCAGTTTTTTATTGAGTTCAGTTAATAACGTTCTCTTGTTTTAACCTGCCTCATAAAAAACTTTTAACTTTAAGTATGGACTGTATTACCCCAAAACTGGAGTGGGTTTCATTATCCCTTATGGGAACTGTATATTAGAATTTCTAATCAAAAGTGACTTTATACTGACCTTGTGCACATAATATTCTTAGGATATTTAAAAAGTTCCTGTAAAATGCCTTCAGGGACCAATAGCAGCAGCCTGCAGGAGGGATATCAAGACCAAGTACTTTCCTGGCATTTTTCATCTCCTGCGTTACTGCAGCACAGCTATAATATTTACCTAACACTGAAATATTGATGGAGTAAATGTATGAGTAGTCAACTGTGACTTTACAATGACCTTGTTAAAAATTTTAAAACACTTTATTATATTTTATCTGTTGTGCTCAGAGGAGGATAATCAAAAATAAACCTACAGTTTGTTTAATGTCTCAGGCAGTCTCTTGTTTATCTCTCACATGTGTTTTTTTTTTTTTAAATGTGTGGGAAGACTTGAAATGCACAGTGAGCTTTTATAAAGACAGGTTTCCATGGTCGGAAAAGGTCAGACTAATAGTAGAGTAGGAAAGATTTTTGACACTGAAGGAGCACGATGGAAAAAAAGTGTGGGTGGTTAGAAGCGTTTACCTTGAACTCTGAAGATGAATGTTTGGTTTCAGTTCTTCATCTCTGAACTTTCGTTGAACCAAAACTTCAACATAGTGCTAACAAACTGTTTAAGCATCAAGCTTGTTTTGTTTTGTTTTTTCATGTGGCAAGCAATGACACGTGCTCACAGCCCATACTGTACAGTAAAATTCTCATGGCTAAGAGTGTTCATTTTTCATGCATTTTGGACAGTTTGGCCTTTAAACCTAAAGGTGAATGTTTTTAGAAAGGCAAAGCTAAACTCCAACAATAATTACCAAATTATAAACTGCAGTCAGTACGTCATAGATGCCTTTTAATTATTACCACCTTAACATTTCAGTATTGTAATGTGTTTTTTTTGTGTTGATAATGAAAAAAAGTGACAGAAATGATGGTATGGTTTTCAAATTTGTTCTTGTCGACAAACACCTGGCAGGACATGCTTGTCCCAGATTGTCAACCAATTTTGTCCTCTTCCTTTCCAAGGTGTTGCTATATTTTTCTTGAATAAAGTAAACAAAATCTTTCATTTTTTCCACACACCTTGGTCAAAGTCTTCTTCCAAGTCTACTAGCAAGTTTGAAAAAGGAAGTTCAAAGACTGAATGGGTTAAGTGAAATATTTTTGCCTTGCAGAGGCAGCAGCAAGATGCTACCAAACACTATCATTCATCATTGCTAATAGTTTCTCTTATGTCCCTTTAGCTGGAATTATCTGTGCTCTGTGATGAAGTGGAAGCTCTTGTGTGGGAACTCTGCCCAGGCATACCACTTGTATCACCACTTTTTGGGTTTCAGTTTTATCTGTTTTGTGTTTTGGCTTTGAATTAGAGCCCGATTGAACGAGCTGTAAACGTAGGTGGAAACCGAGCCTTCAAATGTTAGGTGGAATGATCTCCAAAGAGAGTATGTTTGATGTAATTTCCCCAAATTTCAGGACACTGTCTTGTTAAAACATGGTATCCTTTCTATTGAATACAAAAATGCAGGTTATTTCGCTCAAATGTGAACTTGTGAAGTTTTTATAACAGATTAATGATCCCTCAGAAACTTGTTAAATCAATAATACAAAACAAAATAAAATAAAAATAAATACAATTTTTTACATTTTCCAAAAGTCTGTATCCATATTTCTTGTTTTGTCCGATCAAAAGTCCAAAACAGAGAAAATAATCCAGTTTTCACATTTGGGAAGCTGGAGCTGCAAAATGCTGAACTTTTTTGGGGTAATCGAACGACTCAAATGATTGTCGTATTATCATAATTGTTATTAGCTGACAAATCATCAACTTCTAATCAAAAGGTATAGACACAGTACAGACATATGTTGTTTTAAAAAACAAAAACTAATCATAGATGTGTTTATTGCAATAAATCATGAGACCATATTGACACATGTAGTAGACTTTCACATGTGAGATGTAAGACATTAGATGTTGGAGTTCACTTGTAATGAAGTAGCATCTGCAGTCAAAAGGGGGTCCAACCTGGTACTAGCAAGGTGTACCCAATAAAGTGTCCGGTGAGTGTACACGGCACATTTCGCATGTTAAATATCCGGTGCCTTGTGGGTAAACCTGACCTTTTTTTTTTTTTTTGCTATTTTGTGTATTTATGTGACTTTATGAGGGCTTTATGATGTTACAGTTGTGTTGATATGTAACTGGTACACATCAGTCATTAACAAAACATTCCTCACTATCACGGGTAAAACTTATATTGCTAACACGTCGCAGTTGTATTTCAAAATAAGGTTTATTCACCTGAACATTCATCACATATTATGTATGCAGGAAGAGGATATTTCTTAGTAATGAGTGACTGTTGTTTGTGGGTGTGTGTGTGGTCTCATCGGCTGTTGTTCATACACTGATTGATGTTGTGTGTGTGTGTGTGTATTGTACCGGGCACTGTGAGTTTTTCTTTTTTGTAAAGGCTCTGTGGGAGTCAGATTTTCCCTCCTGGGATTTCAACCACTGACTTATGCTGAGATGTCAGTCTCCTTAATAATTAACCTGGATGTGGAGAAGGTCGTCACTAGTTCACCTGGTGTGACCGTCACCATGGCAATGCTCATTAACTTTTCATTCGTGCTGATTGGTTGGTTGGGTCGGGGCAAGCCTGCAGAGCTGCTGAAGTGGTTTACTTTAACTGTGCTGTAAAACATAATGACGTGGACAGAGGCAGGTGTGTGAGAGCTTTTATGTCGCAGAAGTGGAGCAATTGGTTGTGATTGGTCTAAAGTATGCTCCAGTTATAGTGATAAATCTGATAAGATTAACCAAGAATTTCTAGGTGTTCTCCTAATAAATCATCAAATTTTTTAAATCAGATTCATAATCTCATTTATGAAGTAGTATGAAGTAGTTCATGATTTTATTTAAATTGTTGCAAATAGAAGGCTGTGCCATTTAAAAAGGTTGTGGAGGAGATATCTGTTCCTCTTGAATGCAGCTTCTGTGTGCTTTAACCATTAACTGTATATAAAAGTTGTACCCACCATGAAGTTATCAGCTAACGCTAGCAAGCTTGGTAAACTGTATGCATGCAACACATGACAGTAAAAAAAGATGGACGTAGCTTCCTGGTCGGAAAAATGAAGCCAAGGCAGAAGTGCCTAAAAACCTGCATTCTATCTGAAGGCCACCAGATGGCGATAGCTGTGGTTGCAAAAATACTTCCCATCCTATAGAAGTCTGTGGGAAAAAGGCTTTCTTTCTTGACCTGTGTAAACACTTTGCTGCTGAGTTCATGGTCTTAGTCACTCATTTTGGGTCATACTGAATAAAAACTTTGTGTATTTTGTAAATCATGGTCATACCATGTTTCAAACAGGAGGATTAGTCCTGTTATTTTCTGCTCGCTCATTGGCTTGTCAATCACAAACCATTAGCCAATGGGCAAGCTGTTTCACAGTCAAACCTGCCCCCTTTTCGTCACTTCCGGTTTCTTCCAACCAAGATGGCGACGGCCAAGACGCTCATCTCGAGGCTTCAGAACGGGAGTTCCGAAACCAACGGGTGACGTCACGGTAGCTATGTCCATCTTTTTTGCTGTCTGTGGTGCAACACAGACACAATTTAACTCACCAAATCTGAAGCAAAAACTTCTTGGATGGTCTATACCACACAGCAAACCATATTATTTATCAGATAATTCTAATAAAATGCTCTAGAGCATCACAAACGTGGTCCAACGTTCCACTTCACTAACTTGAATTAGAAGAGGTGAGGCCTAGCAGACAGCTGTCAGCTAGTACTCCCTTTGTTGGCACATCTGTCAGTAAAAGTAACCACATCCCTAACTTTAAGTCTCACTAGTATAACCATCTATAGAGGCCACATTGACTTTATTTTACAGTCCTGAAGGTTATCGCTTGGCTCTAACCTATGTTCTGTCGAGATATTTTAACTGGTTTTCATACTTTGATGCAAAAGTTATATTTATTTTCATTTTTTAAATCTGCTAATATTGTCTTTTGGCACTGCATTTTTCATGGAGGCTCTAAGACGTTTTTATGCCGGAGAAATCGAGTAAATGTTTTGATATTTTCTACTGTACCTGCTTAAAGACAGTCATGTCCAATGCTGTTGATTGTCCACTATCTAATATCACTGTACAAAACCCTTGACTGAATTTTGCTGAGATTATGGAAATCCTAAAATGTCTCACCTTCATGTGCAAAGCTGACAGAGCTGATTCAGAAGAAAAAAAATAGTGATTATAAATCTGACATCATCCTGTGGTCCAGCTGGTGTTTCATTTCGTGTTTGCTTTGATGGTCATTTGCCTGAATGGCTTTCCATTAATCAGTATATTGATTATTCTGGAATGTTCTGGAATGAGTACAGAAACTGAAGGTGTGATGACAAGCCTGTCACGCTTAATGCTGCCCTACTTCTGCTTCATCCCTGCCTGCTACAAGCTGCTGTTTCTGGCTGTGTTGACTGATATCTCCCCCTGCTTTGCTTTCTTGTCACAGTGCAGGTGAAACTGCATCTGTTCAGAGAGTTTATCTCAGTGAAATGGGTCTGCTTGGCCCTGCAGGGTTTGTTGTGCTTCCTGCTCGCAATGATGCTTGGATTCACAACAGAGCGCCCAGTCAGCTTCTGGATACTTATGACTTCCAACAGTTTCCACACTATTGAGTAAATGTGTAGCTTTTTCCATCACTAAAACCTACTTGCGGCTGCTCCCTTGTCACAAGGGGTCGCCACAGCAGGTGGCTCTGCATGTTTGAGAGTTTTACGCCGGATGCCCTTCCTGACGCAACCCCAAAAGGGGATGTGTGTCGAGAATCATCAGTTACATATATGCTTTTTTGTTTAGTGTCTAGCAGTGGTTAGCAGTCACATGTACCTGCACTGTCACACAACTTACATACAAGTATGATCATATTTTCACAAATCCCTGAGGAAGTTGTGGTTTATGTACAGTATATGGAAGGCAGCTGCTAAATATACTGTATTTTGTTGAACCTGAATTTTGCCTCCTGACATTTGACTGAAGGATAGTTCTGGTTTATTACAGCTTAAGTCTTGAACAATTTGTATTTACCATAAAGCATATTAGCAAGTGCTGCCCAAGCTGCAACCTTCTGGGCTGAAAACTTAAGCCAAAGCGGAAGTGCAGTTCCTCAAAGGGCCACTTGGAGGCTCTCTTCAAAGGTGAGTCAACCCCACAGACTCCCAGGTTAAACTTTTGGCCCTGTAATGATTCTAAATGATGTCACAGCAAGCGCTGTGTTGCCTCACATCACTTTACTGTTTTCCTTTTAACCTAGAGCCCACCATCAACACAGCACACGGAGCAATGAACACCAAAGAAATAACTATGTTCACTACATAGAGGCATTGTTAAAAATTCAGTCTTTTGTTGCCGTATCTATTCCTTTTTAAATACTACGTTCCAGTGCTCCTTATTTTACAGAGAGGAGGTTGGAAAGGAGCATCCATGAATGTGTTCTTTGTTTATATTAGAAATCCCTCAATGGATCCTACTTGTTTAACAGGCTAACCTTATGGTCACATTAGTCAGCATACCTCATGCTAACAGGCAAATGTTTTTTTTTTTTCCACAAACAGATTTCACAGGTTAATGTATTTGTGACAGTTTCTTGTTTATTTTTAGATCATGAATCTGGTATGGGTAGCCCCTGATGGTTAGCAACACGGCTAACGCAAACAGCGTTGTTACTGTACAAAGCACTACAAAATGCTAAGAATGTCATTTTAAACTCCAATGACACACTTCAGCAGTACGCTATGGTCATATGAAACTATTAAGTTGAATAACAGGCAAGCTGATTTTTTTACTTAGTGATCAAGTAGAAAGAATGCCAGCGCTATCCAGGCTAGGATGGCTAGCTAGGCTAGCTATTTTAGCTAGCTGTTTTAAAGACATGGAATATTATAATTGATATGATGTAGCAAAGTTTTGAAGCCCCTTGTATCCCAAAGCTCTCTCCATAGCAACCTAGCACTGGCCGCTAAGTGCTAGCCTTGCACTAGGCCTCTAAGTGCTAGGCTAGCCACAAGCCACTAAGCGCTAGGCTAGCGCTATGCGGCCAGCGCTATGCTGCTATGGAGAGAGCTTTGGGTTAATCTGATCTGGCATGGGAAAATTCCAGCCCGGTGGCAGGCTGGTGGCAGCGATAAAAGAAAGATTTATAGGCAACCAATCTAAACCCGAATCGTGTCATTTTTCTGTGGCTATTACAAAGAACAAACAACAGATTTCATAATAAAAAGTTAAAGCAAAAATGCTGTCTAATGCGTCTTTACAAAAACCCAACTTTACAACAGAATTAAACATGTTTACAGACTGCTGCAAATATTGTTTTGGTCTTTATAGTTAATTTCTCCCTTCATGACAACTGTGCAGGGGGTGAAGTTATTTTTAACTCAACCATTTAAACTGGATTAAGGCTTAAAGTCATGCATCATAACAGCTGTGGTAACTTTGACGAGTGCAAACAAAGGCACCTCTAGCTGGTAGCTGAATGTGTCTATGTCCGTCTTTTATATACAGTACAGTCTCTGGTGCAATCTAGATATGAGAACACTTTATAGAGGACAGAGTTTTAATGAGTGAAACTCCTCCCTAGTGTTTCCTAAAAAGATTTATTTATAGCATCCAACAATGTGCCTTCAGCTTTCCTGTGCACTAAGGGATTAGAACCAACATTTCAGATGTTACTGTTTTACCTCCAAGTAAAGTCTTTTTGAATGTCACTCAAGCTTAACCAAAACCACAACAGAGGACTATAAGTGATTCACTGTGGCTGCATAAAAAGTGTAAATTTGATTGTTGGAAAAATTTAAAATCAACACTCACAGTGCACTCAGTACATAATGAAGGCAGTCAGCATATACGAGCTACTGCTTCATTCAGCTAGACAGATCAATGCTGTGGCTTTGAACAGTCTGTGGAAGAGATGGATAGAGGTGGATGAGGATGAAAAGGATAAAAGGATGAGGGAGGAGGTGATGGAGGGGGTTGTTTTGTCACTGCAGGAGACAGAGGCGGGGATGACGAAGAGAGATTACTTCCAATTTAAGAAGGGGTGTTTGTGCACACCTCCTAATTGAGAAATGGATTTCCCTGCTCTGCCGCAACAAAATAATAACAAAAAAAAGATCAAATGCTGTCTTTCCTTCCAAAACCCGTCTTTTGTGTTTGTCTAAATTGTCAGGAGGCATGTTGTTGTGATTGATCATTTCTCTCAGAGCTGAGGCCCGAACAAATTGGACTGTTGTCATCTGAAAAACAAGCAAAGGAAGGCACAGTAGGCTACAGAAAGCATGTGCCACTTACACACACACATGTACTGTAGGCAGACGACACACAAGCAGCCGCTTAGGAAGCCCCTCTTTATCAGTTATAGGAAAAACCTAAAAGTGAGTCAGCCTTCAGACAAACTAAAAATAACACTACAAAGACAGGGAAAGCTTTTAAAAGGCTGGGTCCTGCAACCTCCACTTTTATCTGCTGTCCGGAGATGTAAACACTGCCGCAGAGATAACATTGTGTGGTGGAAAACGGAACATTAGAGGAGAAGGTTGAAGGAAAATGCTGCAGGTCATTTGGTGTTAAAGAGACAGCGCTCCATTAATTACAAGCAGTAAAAGAATGTTTCAGGTCTGGAGTTTGGCAAGTACACTCCTCACTGAAATACATAAAGTGTCAGATTGATTTGATTTGAAATGGGGATAAATGTGAATGTGGGATGTTTTTGAAGCATTTTAGCTGCTGCCATATTGGTTGTTTTGTAGCCAGAAGTTACCATATTTGGATAAGATGGTGGAGTTAGCCGCTTGGTGAGTAAGGTTTTGTATGGGCGCATCACATAGACACAAATACCTGCTTATAAGTGCTAATATGGTAAAAAAACAACAAAAAAACCCCAGAATTTTACTCACTAAAGAAATATGGTGCATAAACGTCTTGGGTGAGGTATAGTGGGATACATGGCACAGCAAGACATATTATTTTAAGATATTTTAATTAAAAATGGTAAAAAGCATCAACAGCAGGAATATAGTTAATATATGCAGTTCATTGACTTGAATGAGCAGAGGTAATGCCTAGCAGATAACTAGCACCTATAGCCTCCAAATTGGCTTCCCTTTATCATGCATAACTTTAAGCCATAATACAATTGAAACAAGTGGGTTATACTGCCATTCACCCTAAGTACAGTTGGGGGAAATAAGCTAGAGACCAAAGCTGTTTTCTTGCACAATGCTGTAAACATGTTTATTTCTGCTGTAAAACTGGGCTTTTTAACATGGAATCCTATGGGCATTGACGCACCTTTGGAACAAGCCTACAGTGGCCATCAGAGGAACTGAGGTTTTTGGCACTTTTGCATTGGGCCCTGCAATTTGCCCGCTTTTATTGTTCATTTTTCTATCTCTCTGCCTGTCCGTATGCCCGTCCGTCCATCCATCTGCAGATGCAAAACTTTACTTCGATATCTTTTGGATTACAGAATTTGAGTTCATAATTTTCAAGCCAATTAAGTGTCACCAACATAGATGGAAAGGTTTTTGTGGCAAATTAAATCAGTGGCTTTGTTTTTCAAGGTGAATGCTCTCAGATTAATCACTGGCCCCTTTCCCTCGGGAGCAGCAGGTGTCTTATGCAGACAGACAGATGGATGCATTATGGGAAATGTAGTGGTTTTTTTTGTTGTTGTTTTTTTTTAAATGGCCCTGCCAGGAAGCATTAAAGACCATAGCCTGGATGCTGCTCTTTGCTCACAGGGTGAAGCTGATTGAAATTACGTTCCTCCCGGGTGGCCGCCTTGGCATTGGTCCACTGTGCAATGCTGCAACCTATTTCACACTCTGCTGCTAAGGAGTGAGGAAACCAGAGAGGAGAAACTTGGGGTGGCAGCAAAAGTCCAAAAGGAGCATGCAGAGTCATCTTCTTTATCGTCACCCTCTAACTGACTAGAGAATCCTTTTACTTGGAAGTGAAATGGGAAAAATAAATCTTTATATTGCTTTACTTTTTTATTTATTTGTTTTATCTTCTCTTTAGTTCCCTTCTTAATTTATTTTTGAGGCACAGTACAGTTTTTGTGGACATTTACCTCGACTTAATCATATTTCAAATGTATAGTTTAGACTTTAATACATTTATAATAATTATCAAAAGGATCATCACCATTTTTAGTGTTTGTACTTTGTTTGACATCTGATTGAATCCTCACTGAAGTATTACTTTTTAAAATATATATATTAATAATTCAGTTCAATTCAATTTAGTTCAGTTCAGTTCAGGTTTGTTTATATAGTGCCAAATCACAACAGGAGTTGTTTCAAGGTGGTTTATACTGTAAGGTAAAGACCCTACAGTATTCTGGAGAAAACCCCAACAATCAGGTTCAGGGTCATCAGCCCTATCTGTAAGCTTTATCAAAAAGAAAAGTTTTCCAATCTTAAAAGTAGAGAGTGTCAAACTGGGAGCTGGTTCCACAAGAGAGGAGCTTGAAAGCTGAAGGCTCTGCCTCCCATTCTACTTTTAGAAGGAACCACAAGTAAGCCTGCAGTCTGAGAGCGAAGTGCTCTATTGGGATAATATGGTACTATGATGTCTTTAAGATATGATGGGGCCTGATTTTTTAAGACTTTGTTTGTGAGGAGAAGGATTTTAAATTCAATTCTGGATTTAACAGGTAGCCAATGAAGAGAAGCTAATATGGGAGAAATATGGTCTCAGGCTCAGGGAGGGGCAGCCATCTGCCGCGACCGGTTGAGGATGAGGAGAAACAGAAGGGAGCAGAGGGAGACAGGACAAAAAGACACACCTATGGGAGAGAGACAGAGTTAATAATAGCTAATGATTAAATGCAAATGGTGTATAAACACATGGAGAGTGAAAGGAAGTGATGAAGAGGAAGTGCTCAGTGCATCATGGGAAGCCCCCAGCAGCCTAGGCCTATTGCAGCGTAACTAAGGGATGGTTCAGGGTCACCTGATCCAGCCCTAACTATAAACTCTATCAAAAAGGAAAATTTTAAGCCTAATCTTAAAAGTAGAGAGGGTGTCTGTCTCCTAAATCCAAACTGGGAGCTGGTTCCATAGGAGAGGGGCCTGAAAGCTGAAGGCTCTGCCTCCCATATCTGCTTTTAAATACCCTAGGAACCACAAGTAAGCCTGCAGTCGGAGAGTGAAGTGCTCTGTTGGGATAGTATGGTACTATGAGGTCTTTAAGATATGATGGGGCCTGATTTTTTGTGAGGAGAAGGATTTTAAATTCAATTCTGGATTTAACAGGTAGCCAATGAAGAGAAGCTAATATGGGAGAAATATGGTCTCTCTTTCTAGTCCCTGTCAGTACTCTCGCTGCAGCATTCTGTACCTCAAACTGACATTGGCGTAATTCATTTTGGAGCTATTTTTCAACCAGGAGTGGGGTATATGGAGTATTATTACTGCTAAAGATGTTTAAGGTTGAGCTCATTTAAAATACTTGTTCTGTTTAATCTACAGTAATACGTCATATTCTATAAAATCATATGTTTGTAGTGTTGCTATCTTGTGTAAGCCCTATCTCTAAAAAACAGCTCTAAATGATCTCAAAAAACAGGCCTACACCTTGATTATAAAAATCACAGCTGAATTAAAAGCCCTGAGAACTGTCTAACATAGTTAACTGTCAGTATCTACAGGGGTATTATATTATTGAAAAATTAAGGTGGTGTATTAGCAAAAACACTGTTCGCCTCTCAGTTTCCCCAGCTCCACCATCCATTAAGAATTATGTTTTCATTAATGTCCATTTTTGGATTTCACTGGGCATGCACTGCTGCCTTGCTTGCCCGGACAGAACTCTGATGGGTCCCACATCTTTAATGATCCAGTCCTTTTTTGCAGATGAGCCATGTGTCAAAATTTGTTTTTTAATTTTTTGTTTATTTGAATTTGGCCACTGAATATGGCTCTGGCTCAGGAGATAAAGTGGGCTGTGTTCTAATAAGCAGGCAAGATACATTGTTCCCAATGCTCCTCGGTGCCCATCCAGGAATGTTGAAGCTGCTTTTGTGTATATATACTATATTTTAGGACAATTGCAGGAAATATTCAAAAGCTTTTATTCACATCAAAGAATTAATAAAACATGTTACTCTTGAGATCAGCATTCAGTCACTATCTTACTTTTCGACAGAATAGCAGTTAGTTATTCTCAAAAGAAAAGAAAAAAGAAAAAAACGATAGTCTGCTACAGTTGACATTCAGTATCAGTAAAAACAATGTAGGACAAGTCTGTTTGGAAATTAGATGATGATGTTCATTCTTCACTTGGTTTTACATAGTGTCAAAGGAACTCTATTTTAAACTTAAGTTAAAGGATTTTGATGAGCCACAGCCTTTTGTAGCTTAACTCAAATGTATGATCTGTTTTGTGAAATGTATTTTCAGCTGAGAACTGTGCAAAACAAATAAGAAAAGCTGTAATTTAATTTAATTTAATTTATTTGTCATATTATGGGGACTTGCTTCCCTTTTGCAGACAAAAAAACAAGTCCTCATAATGTCAATATACACTCACCAGTCACATCATTAGGTACACCTGTTCAACTGCTTGTTAACACAAATATCTAATCACATAGCAGCAACCCAATGCATTTAGGCAATGTATGTATGTAGACATGGTCAAGACAACCTGCTGAAGTTCAAACCAAGAGTCAGAATGGAGAAGAAGGGTGATTTAAGTGACTTTGAACATAACATGGTTGTTGGTGCCAGAAGGGCTGGTCTGAATATTTCAGAAACCGCTTATCTACTGGAATTTAACAAGGTTTACAGAGAATGGTCTGAGAAAGACAAAATATCTAGTGCACAGCAGTTCTTCTGGGTGAAAATGTCAAAGGTCAGAGGTGAATGGCCAGACTGCTTTGAGTTGACAGGAACAGTAACTCAAATAACCACTGGTTACAACCAAGGAATGAAGAAGAACATCTCTGAACACAACACGTTGAACATTTAAGCAGATGGGCTACAGCAGCAGAAGACTGCACTGGATAGGCACCACTCCTGTCAGCTAAGAGCAAGAAACTGAGGCTACAATTTGCACAGGCTCACCAAAATTGGACAACAGGACATTGGAAAAAATGTTTCCCAGTCTGATGACTCAATTTCTGCTGCAAAATTTGGATGGTAGGGTCAGAATTTTCATGTATAATTTACAATTTTCTTGTATAAACAGTTTAGGCTGGTGGTGGTGGTGTAAATATGTGGGGGATATTTTCTTGCCACTCTTTGGGCCCCTTAGTACCAACTGAGCATCGTTTAACTGCTACAGCCTACCTGAGTATTGTTGCTGACCATGTCCATGCCTTTTTGACCGTAGTGTACCTATCTTCTGTTGGCTGCTTCCAGCAGGAAGGACGTGTCATGTCACAAAGCTCAGATCATCTCAAACTAATTTCTTGAACATGACAATGAGTTCACTGTTCTCAAATGGCCTTCATAGTCACCATCTCAATCCAGTAGAGTACCTTTGAGATGTGGTGAAATGGGAGGTTTGCATCATGGATATGTAGCCAACAAATGTGCAGCTACTGTGTGATTCCATCATGTAAATATCTCTGAGGAGTGTTTCCAAAATCTCTGAGGAGTGTTTTCAGCACCTTGTTGAATCTATGCCACAAAGAATTAAGGCAGTTCTGCAGGCAAAAGGGGGTTCAACCTGGTAAAAGCAAAGTGTAACTAATGAAATGGCCACTGGGTGTAACATCTATATATTTTGGGGTGATGGTTTAATTTAAGGTTAGTGTAAAGGTTTGGTATAGTTAGGGTTCCAGGAAATAAATGTAAATAAGTGTTGAAATGATGGAAGCAGATACAAACACACACACAGTCATGTTTCTATCCGTATATGAGTGGGTGTATTCTGCCTTGTCCTCCCTGGTCAGGTCACAGTATGATATGTTAATCTGGCCTCATTGCAAATGTTCCATCCAGAGAAACAATGACAGATGACAGCAGATTACAGCTGCAGATTATCCTGTGGAGGACTGACAAATATGGAAGGGAATGACAAGAAGAAAGAGACAAATGTGGAAGAGACAAAACCAGATGAGTTATTGTGAAGAGAGAAACAGCAAAAATGAACACTTGCATGCACAGGAGACATATTAGAGAAGATTTTTCTCATGTTTTTATGATAGCCTACACTTTTTAGTCTCTATAAGCACCTATATAATAACAACAATTCAGTACTGTTCATGTAGAATGCTAATGCTGAAAACATGGAAAAATTTGACTCATGCTATCTATGAATGACAAAATATTTTCACATCCATGTCATATCTTCATACAGATAAAAGTTTAATTTTTATAAAAAAACAGCAACACTAAACCAATAAACCACAAGCTGTCTGGCAAGCTAAATACACAAATTCAAAGAAGGATCCCCACAAGCCACTTCAGGTGTTCATGCCTGCTCTACTAGTACATCTCAAAAAAATCTCACAAATTAGAATTTTTTTTTTCAAATTTAATTCAAGAAGGTAAACTTTTATATATTCTATGTTCAGTACATGTAAAGTGAAATATTTCTAGCCTTTTTTTGTTTTAATTTTGATGATTATGTCTTATAGCTCATGAAAATCAGAAATCCTTAAATTATCAATTTTCAGCTGTACATTGGGGTTTTTCCCAATCAAATTATTCAAATATTTAATTTCAAATTTAAGTAAATTACTTTTCAAAGAGTATAAATATGTATCTCTCATTGTAGTTCAGTATGTGCATAATCATGGGGGAGACTGCTGACTTGAGAGTTGTCTAGATGACGGTCATAACACCCTCAACATAGAGGGTAAGCCACAGAAGGTCATTGGTGAAAAGTCTAGCTATTCATAGAGTCCGATATCGAAGCATATAAATGTAACGTTAACTGGAAGCGAAAAGTGTGGTAGGAAAAGGTGCATAAGCAACAGAATGTATCCAGGAAACAACAAATGTATCCTTGAGAGGATTGTCAAGAAAACAAGGAGTGGACTGAGGCTACTGTCAGTGCATCAAGAGCCACCACCCACAGACATCTGCAGGAAAGGGGCTACAACTGTTGTATTCCTAATATGAAGCCACGCCCGAACAAGAGACAACATGAGCAGCATCTTACCTGGGCTAAGGAGAAAAAAAAACTGGACTGTTGTTCAGTGGTCCTAACTTGTTTTTTTCAGATGAAAGTAAATTTAGCATTTAATTTGGAAATCAAGGTACGAAAGTCTGGAGGAAGAGTAGAGAGGCACAGAATCCAAGATGTTTGAAGTTTCCACAGTCATCTGCCATGTTATCTGATAGTGTTGGTGGTGGTTTAAATGCCATAGCCTACCTGAGTATTGTTGCTGACAATTTCCATCCCTTTATGACTGCAGTGTGTTTTATCAAGTCTAGTGTCAATGTAGCCTCATTTGGAGATTTTAGAGTACTTCATGCTTCTATCTGCTGACAAGCTTTATGGAGATACCAATTTCCTTTTCCAGCAGGACTTACCACCTGCCCACAGTGCTAAAACTACTACAAAATGTTTTTCTGACCGGATATTACTGTGCTTGATTGGTCAGCAGACTCGTCTGATCAGCATTCGATAGAGAATCTATGAGCTGCTGTCAAGAGGAAGATGAGAAACACTCCACCCAAAAAGCTGAAGACGAGACGAACTGAAGGCGGCTATTATGACAAGGAGGGGTAGTGGGTGCAGTACTTTTGTTTCAGTCCAAAATTGTTCAGGTGTTCAATCATTCAGTACTTATTAAAAATCTCTTACACTATCAGTTATCCACAAGTGTCTTAAAGTGGATAAAATCATATTTAGCTGATCGCACTCAGTGTGTCCAAATCAATAATAATAAGGTTATCACAAAGAGTCTGCACAATTGGAGTGCCGCAAGGATCGATCTTAGGGCCTCTATTATTTAGCTTGTATATTTATGACCTTCCATCGGTGTGTGACGATGTTGAAATCCTCATGTATGTGGATGACACATCATCGTCATCATTGTCACGCACGGGAGTGATGCTGATCAAGTAGCCAAGAAGCTATCTCATGGTATGGGAAAAGTGTCAACTTGGCTTACATCTTCATGCCTCACACTGAATATTGATAAAACCGTAACAATGTACTTCACAAGAAACCGTCAGCAAAAGCCATTTCCAAATATTCTTGTAAATGGTCATAAAATAAACAATGTTGATGAAGTTAAATATTTAGGTGTTATCTTAGATCCTACACTTAACTTCAAGAAGCACATTAAAAAGATGGGTAACATACTCAAATACAATATAGTTACCTTTCAACAAATTTATAATTCACTTGCTATTATATTCTCTCATGTAAACTATTGCATCTCCTGCTGGTCCCAAGTGAGTGTTACAACATTAAAACCAATCAAATCTCTTTACAACCAAGCTTTAAAAGAAGAAGAAACCAAGGCATTCTCATCATTGTAACATCCTTAGTAAATATAATATTTCAAGCTTTGAGAATTTAATTTTCAATTCAGATGCGCAACTTATTTTTAAGTTTTAAGCTTAAAGCTTTGTTCAGCTCTGCTCAGAACATACAACCAGAGCATTGAGATCAGTGCCTTGAGGGGACTGCAAAGTTCCTATGAGGAGCTGTGCTGTCTGTAAACCTGCCCTTTCTATTAGGGAATGGAATTAACTTCCTGAACATTTGAAAATGATTACATTAAGTTTCCCAGGTGGCTTGGGACCACCACCACCACACACACACACCTCAAGTTGGAGGAGGCATCTCTGCGCAGACTGCTGTCCTCATGATGCAGATCCAGATAAGCATCAGAAGATGGATGGATGGTAGTGGATGGATGCATAGTATCAATACTAACAATGTGGAAGGAGGTGGAGAAGAAGTGGAAGGCCATCTCCTCCTGAAAAACTACAAACTTACATCACAAAGGGAATGTAATGCAAGGATGGAACACTGCTGGAAAAGACTATATTAAAAGTATTAAATGAAGTGGAAGTCTGCTCAGTGAAATTTTGAAGCTGTAGTTTTTCATTTTTTCTCCTCTTCTGTTAATCTGTTCTCTCAGTGTAAGATCCATTGTCCTCTAAGCCCCTTCTGCTACTCTA
>VUQI01063412.1:21880-39726 GCA_015106735.1 Paratilapia polleni | reverse complement strand
AAATAAAGGTAAAAAAAATTAAAATAAAAAAAATTTTTTTTAAAAAAAAAAAAAAAAAAAAAAAAACTTCATTCGTAAGGATCGACAATTTACATTAAACAAAAATGTACCATACGAGTACCACTTTAGCAACTACTGCCTCAACCAACACAAATGTTCAGTGGAGATACTGTATATACTCTGTATATTTCTGGAGGGTATATAAGATATAAAATACCGTATATACACTCAGACTACAATTACATAATTGAAATCTTATTTGAAAAAAAATTAACAATGACTAGAGTATATATATAAGAAAGTGTAAAATACGCACCACCATGATGTGTCCCAGTCAATAGAAAACTAGTGTGTGAAAGTTCAGTAATTGTGAACTATATTAAGGCGTGGACCCCTGCATATCATTATGGTAATATTTAAATAGTGATGTGGGTTTTTATCAAATATTTGTTTTAAGGTGGAGAAGAGCAGGAGGTATTTGGGTTATGTTGAAATTACGTATCAAAGTAAAGTAAATTACAACATTTTCACCAGAGATAGAGATGGAGATGGTTGGTTTCTTCTCACTAATTAAAACTCAGTCACGGCGAAAAAGCATCCAAGGAAACAACCAGTCAAAAAACAAAAGCTGTTTTCCTTTTCTATAAACTTTTATTCTTGAGCCAAAAGGCAGAGATGGATTACTTGCACAAAAAAATGACACACATTGTAAACAGTTAAAGATTGGATCAGACATGCCAGAGTAAACATTACACTTTTGAACCTTTGTTAAACAACTGCTTTTAAACAGCATTAAGAGGCAATAGAGGAAATCTCCATATATTTCTATAGTTACCAGTTAATCAGTAAAAAATAATTACATATATAAAGGTTAATATACAAAAAATAATTTTTTTACTATGAATGTTCACATACTTGGATGAGTTTAACTTTGAATGTAGGAAGCTTTGCCATCTCAGTGATGAGTTCACCTTAATGAAAAATGTAAATGAAAAGTGAAATGAAAGACATTTTTTTCTGTTAGTAGAGAGCAGGATTTAGTTTTTTGCACATCAAAAGAAATGAGTGCTCCTTTGGTAGCAGCTTTCCAAAAGGTGTCAAATCTGTCTGCAGCAAAGCCTGAGCTCTGAGGCGTCACCACCTCAACTCCCAAAAAGTGACAACTCCAACCCAACCCACTCTCAACCCACGGCTATCTGAAGTCTGATCAGATTTCTGCTGTAAATATTAAGTACCACTAACAACCCAAACCACCACCGAACCATAAACATCCACAAAGTGGAAGCTAAGAATGCCAAAAGTGATTAATTTCAAGGCAAATAAATCTTTAAAGGAAACATCTGTACGTGCAGCTCTTAGGGAACAAAGAAATCCCATTTCTTTTACTTTGGCAGTGTGCAATTACATTTAAAGGAACTGTTCTACATTTTGAGAAAAACACATATTCATTGTGTGATTAAATGTAAATATGACACTACTGAGGTTTTGCAGTCATGTGACCGCTAACCACGTGATGTAACTTGTCTGCCATTTTGGACACCTGATAATGTAGGGTCAAATGAATAAGGCCTTAGTCACACAGGCTTAGAGACCGGTCAGCGACTCCCTGGCAACTACCAGTCACTGGGAAAAATGTGTATTCCCCAACTGGTTGGCGAAAACCTCCTTATGATTGTTTTGGTCGCTAATGATTGCTGCAGTTGCCAGTAGTTTGCATGGAAGACACCAACTTGTCTGCAAACGCTCACCAACTACTCTCTGAGCAGTAGTGAAACTGTGAATAGTCAGACACAGACCAGAAATGGAGACCATTTACCTTAAAGTAGAAGTTGTGCTTCATGTTTCAACACATTTCAAAAAACACAACTTATACTTTGAAGGCAAACAATCTCCATTTCAAGTTTCACTACCAGTCAGTGGTTAGATAGCGAGTGTTTGCAGACAAGTTGGTGTCTTCCATGCAAATTACAGATGACTGTGGCAATCTGCTAGCAACCAAATCAATCACAAGGAGGCTTTTGGTGCAGCACTCTCTTTGCAACCGATTTCACCAAGCAATAGCCAGCAACCTCCAGCAACCACATGGGGGGAATACATATTTTTCCCTAACAACCAGTGGTTGTATCACGCCCAATATGGCAGACAACTCTTGAGTAATGTGCACATGATGTCATGCGAGAAGCCTCTATAGCTAGCAGCCAGTTAGCTTAGCTTAGCTTAGCATAAAGACCGGAAACAACCTAATAGGGGTCTGTCCAAAGATAAAAAAAACCAAACAACAAATATCCATACATCAGTATGACTAAAACCTGATGTTTATAAAAAGGTTTATAAGTTTAAATGTGCTGGTAGTGTACCTTCAAACAGAGTCAGGTCAGCTGTACCCTGTTTCCAGTCTGTGTGCTAAGCTTAGCTAACCACCTACTAGCTGTGTCAAACTCTCAATGTACCTGCCTACATAAAAGAAAGTATATTTCCACAACAGTTAAACTATTCCTTCAAAAGTAAAATTAAACAAAGATAACATGGTTTTACAAATACAGTTTTTTTATATAATAAAGTGTAAAGTTTTTCACTGAGGCATTAACATTCCAGTCCCATGCACACTGCCGCTGTTGCAACTTTGAGTCTTTATCCAATCAGAGTTTTCATGAAGGCAGGTTTACTGAAGGGCCAGTGATACTGATTGGGGACAGGTCCATTCACGTTGCACTCAAAAAAGGAGAACATAGGAAACCAAATGCGCGCCCTTCGGCTCTGCTGGTAGGCACGGGTGTTGGCTAAGGTGTGGTAGTAGAGAAAGAGGCGGGTGGTGATGTAGAAGGCGATGAACACGTCAATGGAGTAGTGCTCGTGAGCCGCCAGGATGAAAAAAATCCCAAACAGATTTAACACCCAGGATATAGTGTGAATCAGATTCCAGGTTCGTGGAGTATCTGAAATTAGGAGACATAATTAAAGGACATGTTTGGTGATATTCACATTTTTCTTATTTTCCAAATATTTTCGGTGTATCCAAAACCTGCAGACCCCCCAAAACTAGCCACACTCCAACACTTTCATATTAGACGCCTGAAGATTTGGAACTGTTCCTGATTCACTCCACATTGACTAAAGCCCCAGGTGAAAAAGTTGCAGATGAAGGAAAAACAGCCCCAAAGCATGATGCTACCACCTCCATGCTTCACCATGAGTATGGTGTTCTTTTGGTGATATGCAGTGTTGCTTTTGGGCCAAACATTCCTTTTTGAATTATGGCCAAAAAGTTCAACCTTGGTCTCATTAGACCATAACACATGATTTTTTAAGACTTGGTGTATATTGGTGCAAAATTTAGCCAGGCTTGGATGTTTTTCTTTGTAAGAAAAAAGTTTCCATTTTGCCACCCTACCCCATTGCCTGGATAAATAGAGAAAATGGAGATTGTTGTCAGGGAGTGCACAACTAGTTCTTGCCAGAAATTCCCGCAGCTCCTTTAATGTTGCTGTAGGCCTCATTGTTTTTTCAGTCAACTTTGGAGAGACATCAGTTCTTGGTAATGTCCCTGTTGTCCCATATTTTTTGTCTTCACTGTGTTCCATGGTATATTTAATGCCTTGGAAATTATTTTGTCCCCTTTTCCTGAATGATACCATTCAACATTAAGATCTCTTTGATGCTTTGTAAGCTCTTTGAAGACCATGGCTTTGGGTGTAAGATACAACTAAGTAAATATCATGAAACTCCTAATAGAACAGCTGAACTTTATTTGGGGTTACTCAGTCACTTTTATTGATGGCAGGTGTGTACTGACTACTTTTTAACATGAACTGAATGTGATTGGTTAATTCTGAATACAGCCACATCCCCACTTATAAGAGGATATGCACAGTGATGCAACTACATTATTTTAGTTTTTAATTTTTATTTTTTTCCCCTAAATTCTTTCAATTTGTTTTTCCATTTGAAGTATACAGGTTATAGGTCACATCAAAGGTGGAAAAAGTTCTGAAATGATTTATCTTGGTTCCATTTTTTTTTACATCACAAAAATCTAGAAATTTTATCAGAGTGTGTAGACTTTTTATACCCACTATAGATACACTGTCCTTATGCTTTAAGTAGCCACCAAATTAATATTAATCCAGAGCTTAAAATAATTCCCAATAAATGCTATGTTTACTTCTGTTTGACTAGCATTTGCTAAAAAGTCCAGTGACCAGCTAATTATATAAAACACTTACTGAATAAAAAAAAACAAACTACATATTGATGAGGCATTTTTAGAGATGTCTATCTTCAATAGTACCAGTAGGTTTGGGGCTGAGGGGCACATACAATGGAGAAATCAGAAACTATTGAGAGATCTATCTTTTCTTTTCTACCAGGAAAAATATAATGCCCCTAAAAAGAAAGCATACTCTCACTAAAATCATCAAAGGCAAACAAAAGAATTAATACACACATTCAGTCACAAAGAAGTTGAGCATCGTGATGACAACAGTGTGCCCACTGAACATGTAGTCTCCACAGGTTTGGACGCCTGTCAGAGTCATCCCAAATCCACTCCAGATTGCTAGGGCCCTCTGTATCTTTCCCCAGGTATCACCATATGTCTGAGGGACAGAAAAACCCCACTAATCATTCATGCTGTGAATCCCAGTGGCAGCTGTTCATTAGTTATCACAGCAGTAAAGCTGAGTGAACAAGTAAACTGTAACACTGCCAGCATCAATGAGAACAGACAACTACTCCAGCAGGAAGAATGACAAACAGAATCTCATTTGTGCTTCCCACCTTACTGGCACACTTCAGGTGCTGCCCCGGCACAGAGAGCGAGGTTACAAACATGGTGCAGCAACGAAGCAAAAACACCGTTCCCATTAAAGAACACAGCCGTCTGAAGAGAATGGACCTGAAACACAGACAGTGCAACAGTGAGCATGGTGTAATGTTATGGTAGCAGCTGGAACTGTGCAAACCATGTAAACAGGAATTGTGGACTACCTGTGTTTGTGCAGGAGCAGGATCAACAGAAACATGTAACATAAGATGAGGCCACAAGCTTCGGCCATTGCAAAAGCCCAAGGGATTCTGGGTACACTGTTAAGAGTACAAAAACATGCATATCAGCAGGTAGATTAGATATGAGTGCACGTGTATGTGTACGTGAACTATGGAGCCCAAGTTGCTCAATAATCCCTGGAACCCTAGTGCAGATACTTATCAGTGCAAAACACACAAGATGCAAACGTTTGTACCTGTCCAGGAATATATCAGGCAGGGGTGGGTACGTCCTCATATCTGGGACACGCTCATGTACGATGACCATGACAAAAGATGTAAATCCAAACACCAGAAACACGTATATGGAACTGATGACTGTTTTCCAAACCTCTGGGTCCAATCTACCAGCTAAGTGCTGCCTACACCTCCCGTTGGAGTGTGTATGACACAGCACCTCTCCTGAGCTGTATCCAGTTCTATTGCTGTTCCTCAGCCGCAGTTCAGTCCCGTTACACAAGCGATCATCTCCATTACACCTCCTGTCAGCACCATCACAGCTCCAACTGACCCCTGCAGTGCCCACAGAGAGCCCAGTGGTAAAACTGTCCGAAGGCGCGAGACCCAGCTCCTCCAGCTGGGCCTGGTTTTGTCTCTGGAGCCGTCGTAGGGCTATGGTCAGCCTTTTGATGTCTCCCAGGACAGTGAGGCCCAGAGGAGGACCCCGGAGGTCAGTCTCAGTTAGAGCAAGCAGACTGAGGCCGTCCAGGCGGTGCTGTGTGCACATTAACTCCACATACTGCCTGAAACCTTCTTCCTGCAGCCACTGGGCCACCTCCTTACAGCTCCAGGCACTCACATTGTCCTCCGACAGTGCCATGCTGCTGCAGAAACAAACCAAACAGTGTCAAGTAATGTAGGGTATGACAAAGATAAAAAGAACTTAGATTTAAGATGCAACCAGAGGCAGAAAGAAGATTATAAGCACACACGCTGAAATTCTGACTGATCAAAGGCTGCTGTAACAATTCTCTAATGCTTGATAATTAAGTGCCACTTCCTCCTCCACTGTGTTTCATCACTTGATTTCATAACTGTTCAGTGCCATTGTTTTCATGCAAAACTGTCTGAACCTCACCCACTGACATTTCTACTCTATTTGCATGAAAATTAACACAAGCACTTTCCCTACTGTTTTATCAGACAGGGCTGCAGTTCTATAAATTATTCATAAATGCACTGATTATTCTCCAATCCATTCATTTTTTGGCATGAAATATGACAGAAAACAGCAATAGGCCCAGGACCATGTCAAATGTCTTGTTTACAGCAAAACAGTACAAAACCAAAAGCTTTTGTTTACAATCAAACAGAGAAGAGCTTCACTGTGAGTGTATTTCTACAACAAATATATTGGTTGTAGGTTGGTTATTTTTTCCTGGATCAATACATCCATCACGATTTCTCCCAAACTGACATTTTTAATCCAGATGTCCTGCTGTAATCCAACTCTTTTGATGATTTAGACTCTTAGCTGGACAAAATATGTCATTTCAAGATCACCTTGGGTTCTGTAAAATTGTCACTGGCATGTTTGACAGTTTTCACATTTTACATTCATTCTAACAAATCACCACTAGTTGTCATCCTTAATGATATTAGATTAAATCACTATGACTGATCAGGATGCAGTTGGTGCAGGGGTAATTAGCTGAGGGGCTGCCTGCTTGTGCTCTTAGCAGTGTAAGCTACTTAGCTGTACTGCATCATCTGTGTTCAGGTCAGTGACTGTACAGTAGCACAGTCACAGTATACACTGACACCGTGTTCTACATAAAGCAAAAATGCAAAAACAGTGAGTCATTTAACATACAGGCCTCCCATAAAACAAGCACAGTGAACAAGTTACAGATGAAACGGTTTTGGTTTGTTCATTTTTGCTCTTTGACCTTCTGATAAGCTCACCACTGTACAGCTCTACTTGCACTCCAAAGGTCTGCAAGTTCAACCAACACAGCTGCTGTACTGTTTTATTGCTGAATGGTTTTGAGTGATGGTCTACCTACTGACTGGACACTAGATACAGACTTATAATTAACCACATAAGCAGCTTTCTGCTATCTGAGACATCACTTGCTATTAAGCAGCTAGTAAGAATATTATGTGATGATGATGTTTTTTTATTATTGTGGACTAATCTGCCGATTACTTTCTCTCATTTTATGCTGAACCAAAGAGACAAAATCCAGAAATAATTCGTTTTACTATGATGTTAAACAAGCGCATCATGGAGGTGACTGATTGAATGATTAGCTAATTAATCAGTTAGCAGATGAGCTGGAAATTAATTAGCAAAATTCACTAAAGAATTCCTTTAAGAAGCAGAACATTTGGTAGAGTTTTTGAAGCATGTTATATTCTGACATTTTGACAGGTAAAATTTTATCAGAAGATTAACTGATAATGAAATTCTATTAGCTGCAAAGATTTTATGTTGACCTAATAACTACTTAACCGTTTAAGATCCATTCAAATTGTAACTTTATTGATGTATTGCCAATAAACCGCTTTAATACTGGATTCTACTCCTTTTGTTGGAGTTTCTGTGAGTTTCGCCTTCAGATTCACAGCCACACCTAGTGTGACATCACTTCTCTGACAATGGTTTAGACATGCTTAATTTGGCAATGGAAGCTACCACTGATCAAACCTAAAGTAACTCACTCACCAGGGTGTGTGCAGATCTGCTCCCTCAAAGAGAAATAAGTTATTTTTAACTAGCCTCTAGATTTTACTGGCAACATCCCGCAGCTTCTCTGCCCTGAAGCTTTACTTGGGATATAAAAGTGCCATGTCAGCTTGTTTGGCTGGCTTACAGTGAGTCAGAGTCAGGCAGTAGCGCACAGCTGTGTGTGTGTGTGTGTGTGAGGGAGAGAGAAAGCCCTTCAGTGTGTGTGAGACAGAGGCAGCTCGACAAAGAGATCATAGTCTCTTCACCACGGGGCTACAATGTAACGCCAGATCGCAACATTTTACCACGAGTTCAACGACTTTCTTCATGTAACCAAAAAGTAGAAGGCTACATGTTCAACTCAGAACAAACAAGAAGTCACAAGAAGTACAGTTTATTACACGCACTTACCAAACATCCACTGTCACTGTGCTGTTACACGGTGTAGATGAGCGGTCTGTTTGCTCCTCCACTCGCAGGAATATTTCACTGCCAACATGTTTCTGACTACTAAGCAACACCAAACAGGAAGAGGCAACAACAAACAAAACCAGTTAAGAGGAGATGGAGGCCTCTTGCAGGACTGCAACTTAAAGGACACTGACATCTGCTGGCCACACTTTGGAGAACCTGAGATCTGATTACACCGAGTGTTTCTCCAGATCTTGACACGTTTTTCTTTCACTTTTACTGCTTTACTCTGATTTTCTTCCTTTATTTCTTATTGTCATTCCATTTTTTTCAGCTTAACACTAACTTAAACCCAACAATTTTTCCCACTAAAATGGTCGCTATATTTTATACAGGAATATTTCTTTTTGAGGGCTGTGTATGTGTTTCTCATACTTTTTTTTCTTTATCTATGACAGATATTCCAAAATGTTTTAATGTAATGTAGAATGCAGCTTAATGTATGAACATGTATCCATCTTGGGGTGGCTGTGGCTCAGGAGGTAGAGTGAGTCATCTACTAATCAGAAGGTCAGTGGTTCAATCCCTGGCTCCCCTAGTCTGCATGCTGAAGTATCCTTGGGCAAGGTACTGAACCCCATGTTGCCCCTGATGCATTCATCAGTGAGTGAATGTGGCATGTAGTATAGAGTACTCAAACAGAGTAGAAAAGTGCTATATAAGTCCTGTCCATTTACCATTTTCTGATGGCTGCTCCAGCAGGATAACGCTCCATGTCACAAAGCTCAAATCATCTCAAACTGGTTTCTTGAATATGACAATGACTTCACTGTACTCAAATGGCCTCCACAGTCACCAGATCTCAATCCAATAGAGCACTTTTGGGATGTGGTGGAACAGGAGATTTGCATCATGGATGTGCAGCTGACAAATCTGCAGCAACTATGAGATGTTATCATGTCAACATGGATCAAAATCTCTGAGGAATGTTTCCAGCACCTTGTTGAATCTATGCTATGAAGCATTAAGGCAGTTCTGAAGGCAAAAGGGGGTCCAATACGGTAATTGCAAGGAGTACCTAATAAAGTGGATAATGAGTGCATAAACAAGTTTCCTTTATCCTTGCTTCCAATGGAGTAATTCCTGTAAAAACTACAAAAGGTTGTAGGAGAGGCAGAGTGACAAATTCATGTTAGGAAATATGCAGCTGGAGTCACCCCACTCGGTCACTTGAATATGAAATATAACATATTCTTAAAACAACTTCCTTTTATTTATTGCATTTGCTATCATGTTTGTGCAGTTCTCATGTTTTATTGTCATGTATTTCTCTCATAGTCCTTTCCGTTACCTATTGAGAGTTGTATTTGGGTTGTTAATCCACCTGCCATGGCTGGAAAGAAAACCTTATTCTTTTTAAATGTGCTATATAAATTAAAGTGAGTTGACAAGACTTGACTTGAGAGGTCGACCGAGAGCCGCTGCCAATGTGCACCACCTGTTTTTGACAGTCAGAGGCTGAGTGAGGTGGAACTGCTGCTGAAAGGGAGTCAAAGCAAAGGCAACAGACTGCAGCTTGATTTCATTTTAGGTAAGAAACACAGCAGACCATAAACTTAGCAATGACAGACAGAAAGTCCTCCTCAGGTGCTGCCACAGGGGTGATATGTGATACACAAGACCCAGAGCCAGAAGAGGAGGAAAAGTGTGTGGCAGGTGACTCAAAGAGAAAGTGGAAGCTCCGGTCTCTGCAGGAGCTAGAAGAGGTTTTACATTCAGCTCCGCGCTCCTGTCGACATGGAGATGAGGTGTGGCCGAACCTGTTTCTGGGAGACATGTGAGTATCATGAGCTCCATTTAAATTCACATATAAACATCTGGATTTTATTAATGTGTTACATCTGGTATTTGTCAGGTTTATGTCTCATGACAAGTTTGGGCTCTACCAGCTGGGCATCACTCATGTGCTGAATGCCTCACATGGTAAACTCTGCTGTAAGGGTAGCGATGATTTCTACGGAACAACAGTGAGATACTACGGAGTCCCTGCCAACGACCTCCCAACATTTGACCTCTCACCCTATTTCTACCCCGCTGCTGAGTTTATTCACCAGGCTTTAACATCAGGAGGTACTACAAGCAGGATTTCAGAGAGGACACCCGGATGATACAGATCTGTGTTTTCATTACATTTGTTTGTGCCTTTTGTGATTTTCAGGGAGAGTGTTTGTGCACTGCGCTGTGGGTGTGAGTCGTTCAGCTGCATTGGTCCTAGCCTACCTGATGATTCATCACCATCTCAGTCTGTTGTCCTCTATACGTTGTGTGCAGCAGAAACGCTGGATTTTCCCTAACAGAGGCTTCCTGCGACAGCTTATAGGCCTAGACCAAAAACTGCAGGATGAAGGGTTAAATGAGCCAAAATAACAAAGCAAGAAACAACCCTCTGTTTCCCATGAATTTGCTTCCATTTGCACCATTTATTGTATGTATAAACCAGTGTTCACTCCCCTCCCCTGTCCTCTTCTAATGTGACATCAGTGGTATCAGAGTGAGCTCCTGAATTCTCCCCCTGGGTTTTTAGCATCGGTGAACAGACCAATCAATGCTACAGCATTACAACATTAAATAACTACATCCAGACAGTCAGAGAGAACACACTGAACACAGAGAGCTAATTTTGGAGCCGAGCAGCATTCAAACAACCACCTGCTCATGCCTCTCACCGAGCTGTAGACTTTGGTGGTGAGGGGGACAGTGGGCAAAGACAGCCGGGGCAGTGTGGGGGTGTGCTGAAGGTGCACACTGTGTCCGGGGAGAATGTCAAGGAGCAACCAGCTACAGGACTTGCTGCTCATTAAAGAACTGGAGCTTATCTTGGATTCCTGCACTGTGGGGCTCACACCGGTGGCTGAAGTCTGGCCTAACCTGTACATAGGAAATGTGTGAGTGTGTCATATTTGCAGGCGGAAACATCCTTCTGAGTTCTACTAGACATGCATCAGTTTTATTAGCCTGTTAAAGTGCAGCGCCTGTATACCTTATCTACCTTAGCTATTTAGCATTTATAGGCACTATATAAACATGATACTGTTTTACTCTTTTTTTTTCTTTTTGTGTTTCTCCAGGGCTGTAGCACAGAATAGAAAGACATTACATAAGCTTAGCATCACTCATGTCCTGAACGCAGCGCACTCCAAGCAGGGCAGCATCGGGGACCAGAGTTTTTATGGGAACACCTGCGTTTACTTTGGCATCCCAGCAGAGGATTCAGAGCACTTTGACCTCAGTCAGTACTTCAAACCTGCAGCCGAGTTCATACACAAAGCACTGAGGAGCAAAGATGGTAAAGTGAATGTGAATAATATGGTATATTTTTTTTCCCAGAGCTGTCTCCCATTTTTTCTGTCTTGCCTTCACATTTTCTGTCCTTCTCCACAGGAAAAGTGTTGGTGCACTGCATCATGGGCGTGAGTAGATCAGCCACTTTGGTCCTGGCGTACTTGATGCTGTGGCAGCGTCTCTCTCTGAGAGATGCTCTGAAGCATGTCGTCCAAAAACGAGCCATTTACCCCAACCACAACTTCCTGTCCCTCCTCCTCAAGTTGGATGAACAGCTGACACGAAAAAGGAGGCTGTGTCCTATTCTCTGACACCCCCCTTTTTTTTTTAACTCCTTCATTTGACTAATCAAGACCTCTCCTCTCTAATCAGTGTTGGAGTGGTTTGTAAATACGATGTATTATCAGAATGTGTTTGATGTAGCTACAGATGTGAGTCTGGAGTGAGTTTAATTAATTTATTTATTTTTGAGCTTGTCTGCTTTCTTTGTACAATACAGCAGCAGTGCTCACATTGAGACTTTCTGTTATTCTAAATAAGTGCAGTCATATGTGTGTCAGGTTTCTCTTGGTTTGTTTTTCATTTTCAAATCATATTCAAATGTTCTCTGTGAGTGTTATGAGTCTTGCTCACAAGGTTTGTAAATACAGTTTTATGTTACCCATTAATGTTTTATCATATTTCCTTGAAATGTTTTGGTTAGATGGATAAAGAAAAGAGAAGTACACTACAATTTTAAATTTGCTGTAAAGTCTGTACAATACTTACCCTTGAACAGTTTTCTTGATAAGGTACCCTCTTCCTTAATTAAGGATTCCTCAAATAAAAGAATTAGTTCTTTCTTTCATTTTGCTTTTTTTTAAATTTACCAAGCTCTCTTGGATAACTATTCTGCCAAAAAGAGGCATGTTTTAAAATTGTTTTTTTTCCTATCAGCTATATATCCTAATATATTCATCTTCAAAAATGGACTTCAATTTGGATTCCATATGTATTACAACCAAGCATTTAAATGATGCCAAAACAGAACTTTAGTTACTAAGTTTCATCATTAGCAAAGGGTTAAACTAACAAGACACAAACACAGCCTGAATAAAGCGGACAAAAGTGCTCCTGCCTCCACACAAGCTGACAGAATAAACTGGTGAAGACTGGATGGAGAACTGGGGTAGATATAGTGCTGAGGCCTGATTGGATGATGAAGTGTAGGCGTGCCTTCAGGTGGTTGCTCAGGAACAGAAAGGAGGGGCAGCACCCACAGGTCACAGGCAAACACAACAGACAAACAGGGGAGAGACCAAAAATGGGGAACAAAGAACAAACAAAGACATACTAATGCTGACATGGACCAGAAAGAAAATGTAGCTTGAGGATTTCTTTCATACTAAAACTGTCACTGTGACACTTACACAGATTTATTCATTCTTATTGTATCCCTTAAGGTCATGTGCTCTTCTTTCTCTAAATGCTTGATTTACAGTAAACAGCCTAATTCAGTATAAGCACATCAAATGTAGCTAAAGCTAACAAATCACAAGTGAATGTCATCCACAGCTCTGAACATATCTCTTAAAGGGGCAGAGCAGCAGGCTTTACTCTGCACCAGGGTAGCAACACAGACACATGCAGAGCAGCCATGTGTTACATAACAGTCTGCAGTCATCATGGAAACGTGGGCTAATGTTAAAGTTCACAGGACGATGCCACATTGTCCATAAGAATGAAACTTCAGGCATGCATTCAACATGAGTAAAATGTGTTTTACGTGCCTGAACAGTGAACACAGTATGTAGGATGACTTTGTCACTACTGAGTGTATGATTACAGAGTTATAAAAGGAAATGGGCTGCAGTTATGTGTGGCTGTGATGGACAAATAAGAGTGGGCACAGAAGGAGAAGAGACTGCACCGCCTTGAAGTGAGGTAAGTCTATATGATTCAGGTCAGTTTGGGGATCTTTCAGGATTTAGAAAGAATGCTGGTGTAGCCTCTTGAGAAAAGCTCACTCTAAGATTTGTGCATTGTTAACAGAATTTGGAATGACTAAGAAGTTTACATAAGAGACTTTGTTAAATTTTACAGAAGCTTTTCATTGTGAAGGGTTAATAAATGGTCTTTGTGCATGTGTACGTGTGTGTGTGTGTGTGTGTGTGTGTGTGTGTGTGTGTGGCAGTACAGTATGTCTCTTAGGGATCCTCCATATGAACCTCCCTCTGTCTCAGAGCTGCAGGAGTTTCTGCTTGCTGACAGGCGACCAACTGGACATGTCAATCAAGTCTGGCCCAACCTGTACATAGGCAACGAGTAGGTTCACACATATTACCATGCACACACACGCACATGCATCTATACACATTCTTCACTCATGCAGGAGTGAGTGTGCTATTGTGTTTCAGGGTAGCAGCTCATGACAAGGGCACCCTTCACAGTCTGGGCATAACTCATGTTGTAAACGCCGCTCATGGATCCCCCAGCCCAGGCCCTGGGCTCTGTTTCTGCGTCAACACCGGCCCACGTTTCTACAGAGACATGGCAGTGGATTATTATGGGGTGGAAGCTGATGATGCAATAGATTTCATTCTCAGTCCTTTCTTCTATCCAACAGCAAGATACATCAGAGCTGCACTGGCCATGGGAGGCAAGTCAGCAGACTTATAGCATGTGGTTGGATTTAGGTATAGCTGCAACATCTAATGAAACTGAATTTTATTCCATGATGCCAGTACTGTTCACTGTTTCTTGATACTATCATAATCAAAACAGTATTGTTACTTTCATCTGTAGTAATTTGGTTGTATGGCTCTTTTCTGATAAGCGACGAGGACAGCAGTAGCAAGATCCCAACGCAGAAACAAATATTAAAGAATCACATTTATTTAATAAGACGCAGCATGAATGGAGTAACTGGAGGCGGGTTGCAAAGTGGCTTGCAGATGACTATATGAGATGTGCCAATTGGATGTGTAGAATGATATCAGCTGAGCCATCAGCTGATGTGGGCTGGCACTGATATGAGTTGATCTGCCGGGATTGTGATTTAGCTCATGGCCTGTTTGAATTAAGGCTATGCTCAATGAGTAAGTATAATACTAAAAAGTGCCACCCTCATATGAAGGATAAAAATCAGAAAAATCTCTCAGTGAAAAAATACAAATAATAATAATAATAATAATAATAAATTCAGACAGTCATCAAAAAATGAATGTTATGAGCTTGGTAAAAATAGAGCACTATATCATGTTGTATAGATGTATGCATATGTGGTGCTGAGAGTAACAGGGAATGTCTCTGTCTCAGGACGGGTGTTTGTACACTGTCTGATGGGTGTGAGCCGCTCTGCAACCTTAGTGCTGGCCTTTCTGATGATTGCTGAGGGCCTGAGGCTGCAAGAGGCAGTGGCTGCAGTCAGGCCACACAGAGACATCTGCCCAAACCCAGGCTTCCTGCAGCAACTCCGCAGCCTGGACATGAGTCTGGAGAGAGAGAGGAGGAGACGACGACAGGCCCAAACACTGTAAAGATACACTCAGTCACACACAAAGCCATAAACATATGCATACACATATGCATGCACACACACACACACGTTTATTGCTACAGAAGTCACTTAGCCCAGCAGGAAGAAACGCCATCTCTGGCAGAGCTGAGGAACATTCTTTGGATGGACAGGAAGCCAGTGGCACCTGTCAATCAAGTCTGGCCGAACCTTTACATTGGAGATGAGTGAGTAGAAAAATCTTATTCAGCGCCATGAAATGCATCAAAACATACTTTGCAGTAAATCAGTTTGTATGTGGTGTGTGTGTGCAGGTCTGTGGCACGAGATAAAGCCACACTTTCATCTCTGGGTGTCACTCACATACTAAACGCTGCAGCAGGTCGACACCGGATCAACACGGGTCCGCAGTTCTACAGAGACCTCAAAGTGGAATACCACGCTGTTGAAGCTGCAGACCATCCGGACTTCAGCCTCCAACCTTTCTTCAGCTCTGCTGCACAGTTCATTGACAGTGCGCTGAAGAAAAATGGTCAGAAACTAAACAAACTGAATGGCACACATTTATATTAAACAGTTCATGCATTAGTTTCAAGTATTGTTAAAAACACTAATCAAAGTGTCTTTCAGGGAAGGTGTTTGTTCACTGTGCCATGGGTGTGAGCCGGTCTGGAGCTCTGGTTCTGGCGTACCTGATGATCTGCCAGGGCCTGACATTGGTGGAGGCCATCACTGCTGTGCGTCTGAATCGAGACATTGGACCCAACTCAGGTTTTTTGGAGCAGCTCAGGCAGCTGGAGCTGAGCCTCAATACACAGAGGAGACGGATCCCAGAGTAGGACTGTACCGACACATCCTGATAATGAACACACTCAGGAACATGTCATTTCTCCCTTGCTGGGCACTTGTGTTACTGCAATCAGTTTCTATCAAAATAATTAAAACTTAAAAAAGAATAGCCTGTGTGTCACCTGTTACAAGAAATGTCATTCACTTGAATTTTTTATGCCTCCAGAAATAACTCTGCACTCATAAATGCTGATGGATTCTCACACCTGTCCACACATTAGTGACATTCTTCTGATGACAATGATCGCACTAGGTCTGAACCTTTGTTTTCGAGCAAACAGTGCATCACAATTAAGTTTGTTTCTGTACCATATGTGCTAAAGGAAAGCAGTTCCTGTCATATTAGGGATTGCATATCTCTAATATGACAGGATCACATTATAAAAGCTGTGTGAAAGCATCTGTGTGTGTCACGTTGGAGAGGTCAGGTGTTATAGTCCAGCTGCCTAAAAATATCATCTTAAACACTGAGCCTGACAGAGCAGTTACCATTCCAGATCTGTATTTCAGTCTTCATGCTTCCTCCTGTGGGCGGGAGGTCTCTGTTGATACACACACACTCAAACACACACACACACACACACACTGCTCACACATGTCCACTGAGGAAAGCTGAAGTCTGTGATCCTGCTCAGACACACATTTAAAAGAGGTGAGTAATTTCTTTACACTAAAGTACTTTGTAATTTGTAGTTTTCTTCCAAAAGTAGTACCACAAGTTGATCTGACAAACCTCATGGCTCATTGCTAACTTCAGTTCACGGCACTGTTTTACTTGAATGTTTCAAAGCGATGTGCATGAAGGGCTTGATATGAAGCCTGAATATACAGCAGATTCAATAGAGATGAAGAATAAGGACCTAAATAGGTATAATAGATGTGCATTTATCAGCTGAGAGAGAGAGAGATAAAAAAAAAGAAATTCATTTCAATTTGGATTTTGGCTACCAGTGCCTTGTGTACCATTCTGTTATCATTTATTGTTAATATTTCAAAATCTGTCATTTGTTAAGTAACATTTCTTGTTGGGACCAAACAGTAATGATCCTGGCAGCAATCAATAGCTGTCACGTCTGTCACTTGAATTTGTATGTGTCACCAAGAAGGGACATCTGTTATACCATGGACTAACAGCTAACAAGTGAAGTTTTGCACAGTAATGCACAGTACGAGATTATGATGAGATGAGAAATACTTTATTTAACAAATCTGGGAAATTCTGTTAAAGCAGTTGAAATCAATAACAACAACAACAATAATAATAATAATAATAATAATAATCTGGCAGATGCCTCTATGCCAGGCAGATATATTGTATTATAGAGGTTGATACAAAAGATTTCCTGTATCTGTCCTTGTGGCAGCGGCACTGAATCAGGTGCTCCACTGCTTGTCCAGTAAGTGGTGCAGAGGATGGTCAGGATTAGAGTTTGTTCACTGACCTCCTCTCCACCACACCCTCAATGTGTCCAGTTTGCAGCCAATCACAGAACCAGCCTTCTTGATCAGTTTATTCAGTCTGTTGGTGTCACCAGCTCTGATAATGATCCCCCAGCAGACCACAGCAAAGTATGTGTGTATGTGTGATATTGCCTGGTATGTGTGATACCAGGCAATCGTAAATAAACCCCATTTCAACCACATGTTTCTTACTTAAATCTAAATTCTGCAGTGTGTTTCCATAGTAACAGGAATTTCAAAGTTACATATCTAAGAATAATTTCATTTTAACTGACTTACATAAAGTAGATATTGTTTTATTTAGTGATGTGCAAAGCCTTAAATAAATCACTCCATGTAAAATAATCTGTCATTATTGAATTCTTCAGAAAATCAAATATAAAGAAATTCATTTTAACCACTTGCATACTTACACCTGGCTGATGCAATGTATATGGTTGCCGCTAACAACCATTTTCATTATAGATTTGTTTTAATACATTTTTTTTTTGTGATGCAGTGTTAAAGTCCAGCATTTTGTCCAAATGACAAAAAAAAAAAAAAAAAAAAAAAAAAAAAAAAAACAGTGTTAAA
>VUQI01063412.1:4438-17031 GCA_015106735.1 Paratilapia polleni | reverse complement strand
AACATAAAAACTAAAAAAAAAAAAAAAAAAAAAAAAAAAAAAAAAAAAAAAAAAAAAAAAAAAAAAAAAAAAAAAAAAATAAAAAAATAAAAAAAAAAAATAGAAAATGCAGTGTTTTTCATGTGTAAAAGATCAAGTCTGTGAGTTTATCCACTCACCTCAAAGTCTTGCTCTTTAGCAAAAGCAGCGGCCTCCTAAGAAAACAAAAAGATCATATTTGATTAATGTGAAATATGGGCAAATCATTAACATCAGTGTGGAGATTGCACTATGAAAGTGTGGCTTACTGTCTCATTGCCGAACAGCACATCAACGTAAGGCATGACCTGCATGAGGTTGTCCTTAAAGAACTGGCAGATGAAGGGCGCAGACAGGTTCATGCAAAACAGCTTGTTATTTTCAGAAGCGTGCTTCGCTACTTTCAGGATGGACTCCAAGGAGACAGTCAGAAAGAAACCCTGGAAGGAAAGAATGACATTGGGTCAAGATGAATCTGCTTTTTATATCTGATGGGTCTAAAGAGTCACATACACTAAGTTCACTAACAGAAAATGCCCCAATATGTCTTGAAAGTCCCCTCTGGGAGCCACAGTCGGGTACAAAGGAGAGTGAGAGTATGTAACGTTAATATCACAACTTCAGACAGGACAGTTAATGCCAGTTAAACCACAGAGATGTCACAGAATAATACGTGTACGTGTTTGTGGCGTTTGAGTCATGCCGCCAAACAATCTGAGCATGCATGATATTAACCATCTATGAGATCACCACAGGTCGCTAGGGAAAAATGCTTATTCCCTGACAGGTAGGACAGCGGTTGCTGGAGACTGCTGTCACGTGGTGAAACTGATCGCAAAGAAGTATACGCAGCTGCACCGAAAACCTCCCTGTGACTGTTTTGGTCCCTTGTCTTGTCTGCAAACACTCGCCAACTACTAGCCAATCAGTAGTGAAATGTGTGACACAAACCGGAGACAGTTTGCCTTCAAAGTAAAAGCTGCACTTTTTGAAAAGCATTGGTTGCAGCGGTGAGGCACAACTTTTACTTTGAAGGCAAACAGGTCTTGTTTCCGGTTTGCGTCGCACTTTTTCAAGTTTTACTACAGCTCAGTGAGCAGTAAGTGAGTCTTTGCAGAAAAGTCAGCATCTTCCATGCAAACTGTGGGTGACCGTGGCAATCTGCTAGCAACCAAGGCAATCATAAGGAGGTTTTTGGTCCAGCAACCACAACTGGAGGTTGCCATGGGGTTACCAACTGTCTCCAGACTGTGTGACTGGGGTCTCCCAAAATCATTGGGTGAAACCCACTAAAGTCATGAATGATCGGACAAAAAGGGGCTTGTGATGAGACTCCATGCCTCAACTACCTCAAAGCTTCACTAAATGGCACAAATCAGCATACAGTGATGTAATACTTACAGCAATATAATAGACTTTAGCTTTTTCCACCAGCTTCCAGTTTTCTTCCAGGTCTAGATGTTTATCCTTCTTATAACAGTTAGCAGCAGCTAGGTTAGCCACCAAAGACCTTAGAGGAGAAAAGTAGTGAAATATAAGGTTATAGACAGGTTAGATCACAATGGGTTAACATGCTGTTAACATTCAATTACCCACCTGTTATCTCCGGTGATGCAAGCAGCACATGTCCCCGTGGGCTCCTCGTCCTGCTCGTAGTAGTGGGCGTCGACGTGGGCCTCCTCAGCCTTCTGCTTCAGGATCTCTCCAAACTCGTCTTTGCCAATGCAGCCAAAGAACGTGCCCACCTTATGGGGTTCTTGGATCATCCACTGCAGACAGTGACAAGAGCTCGTATCAGTATCAGCCAATCAATCCTGCTCACAGATGTCAACATTTACGCTAAAACGAACCTCACCTGAGCAATCTTTATGGAGTTCTGTGAGGCTCCTCCAGCGTGGTATTCAACTTTGAACTTCTTCACCAGCTCCTCAAACCTACAAACAGGGGCAAGTATGTAATTAACATGTCTAAAAGAAGAGTCAAACAGGAACGTTTGTTCACTTCTGCAAAACTTTAAGTAGGACAAATCACTAATCCAAAGTTTGAAACCTCAGCAAAGGATTAATTATGACTGGGCAGGCTACTGAATGAAACATTATGAGTACTGAGCAAACTGTGGCTGTTTGGCACCAAAGGTTTATTCAGATCTTACATTTTATGAAATATACTTTTTAGTTCAGTATAAAGACTGGAAAAAGAAGGCGGGAACTAATTGTGGTCTTTCACACATTTTTTTTTTTTAAACTCTGGCCAGAGGCAGCCAAGTTCTACAAACTTTATGCAAAGCTTGCTAGCCATTTCTCAGCTGCAGCTTAGTATTTAATGGGCAGACATGAGAGCAGTAGTAGTAACTCAAATAAACTAATTTCCCCAAATAGCAAAGAAGAGCAATTTTATCTACAAAGCTCATTTCATACACGGAGATAGATTGTTGGTGTTGTACAGAGTAATTAAAAAAAACAAACAAAAAAAACAACAACAACAACAATAATAATAATAATAATAATAATAATAATAATGCAGTAAAAAATAAAACAAATAATTCTAATTAACTACAACACAGAGCAGAATTTTAAAAAAAAAGACAAATCTGGACAAAATTGGGGGGGGGGGCTTTAAAGTCTAAGACTATCAGGCAGTTGGTTTCAGCTTTGTGCTGAAACCAAGCTGCTTCTTCTTGTTTTGATTTTACCCTGGGCCCCACGAGAAGTCCACTTCCTACTGATCTAAGTGGTCTGGCACTGATATGTGATATAATCAGGGCAATCTCCACACACACAATTACGACAGGGTTTTTGCTGCATATCATTTGTAGCCTTCTCAAGAGAGCCAGACAAAAGTCCACAGGTTTGTAATTTCTTAAAAATATTTTTGTTAAGGAAAATGCATAGATTTGTGTCTGATTTGGGAAGATTAAAAGCTTTCCAGAGGCAGTGTTTATCATACTGGTATTGTACTGGTTTGCATGACATTGCATAGTTTGTGCTTTTACTGTGTCCACCTCTGTGGTGTGCTTGGTGATGGCTGTGGCCAGTAACATCCCCTAGTATCAGACTATACTCTCTGCAGACAGCAGCCTCATATTTTTTCCAGGTCAAGTATACAATACACGGATGACTGACCACTGATTACACTATCTGAACCATTTACGACTGTTACATAACACAGACACGCTTTGATATTCTGCTTACAGCTAAAGCATGTGAATTTGCCATGTTACACTGCCTTAATATAGCTGTGCAATGAGCATACACACCATAATGTGTTTGCGTGGTTTATGTGAGTGTTGGAGCTAGCGTGTTCAAATATGTCTCCAGAAACTGTAACAGGCCCACTGCTGCTAAAGGTCCTGAGACTGAGCCGGAGGTTGGACAGAGGGTGATGGGAAGAAAAATGGAGCAAGGGTGACTGTCTATTGTAGAAATTATCTCACTCTAACAGTTGAGTCCCTGAAGTGATTTCACCAGGGGGGAAAATCCCCAGCATGTTAGGATTCTCTGAGGACTAAAACAAGCACAGCCTGAGAGGCTTAACTACAAGCAAGACTAGTAGATTAAACGTGTGGACCTAAACCTTCATGTAAGTGCCCAATGATTCCTCTGTTAGGCTATGCATCCACCTGAAGCTGGAAATCACAAGTACAAATCTTTCCTGAGATAAATATCCATCGTATATAGAGACATAAAAAGTCCAGTTTAAATAACATCCTCAAAAATGCTGTGCACATATAAAAATCTTTAGTTTTAACAAGTACTATTGCCTGCCTCAAGCAGATATTAATTACTGAAGGACAACCTGTTATATACAGAGACTGAACTGTGGGGAGTAGGAATACATCAGTATAAACACACAAGGTCACATATGACTTTCTTATCTCCTGCTGTTAAATGTTTGCTTTCTGGCTCTTGTCTCAGAGGGACTGGGAGGAAAAGTGTCCTGGTTCGCTATTGGATGAGCTGGTCTCACTGCGCTGAATCTGCTGCTCTACCACTGGCTGTCCATGAAGGAACAGAGGTCAATCATGGCGGTTTCTAGTGTGTGCCTGTTTTGACTGGCCCCCTCCAGAGGGGGGAGGCGCAAACTCAGTATGAATTCAGAATACAAAACTTGTTTGAAGATTACCCATGTGGAAGAGCTCCGCCACAACCTACATAATGTACAGTGAATGTCGTAATAAAGGAGATACTAACAGAGCTTTGTGTTTGTCCTCGGCCAGGATCTGATCGTTGGGTTTCAGAGAATACCTACAAATAATTAAAAGGAGAAGAAGAAGAAGAAGAAAGAAAAAAAAAGAGGCGTTAGTTTCAAATAAAACACAAATAATAAGATTGTGGACTCTTATTTATGTGAGTAAGGATTATAAACACAGTAGGGATGCTGCCAAATGTGCTGTTCACACATTTTTTCCTGATAATTTTTCTTCCAACAACCCCTTAAACACTCTCAGTCCAAATCAGAAATGCAAAAATGCTAAGCATCTCAAAAGAAACACAACGGTTGGTTGGGGATTAAAGTGCAGTTTTAGTGGTGTTTTACTGTATGCGAGACTGAATTAGAACTACGGTTGGTTGGTTTAGCTCTAATCCAGGAGTTTATGCAAGGGGTTAATGAGTGGACACTGAGCTGCCCTTTGCCCCGGCCGTCCTGGTCAACTCACTGTAACAGACCAGAACAGGGCTACTCTGTGCAGGTTTCTGCTGACTACTTGTACTACTTCAGAGAAAAATAAATATGTAATGTCAATAAAAATCTCAAGATTACTGTAGCATAGGTAAGAATCACTGCTTTTCCAGGAACTCTAGACTTTTGAGTCGTAACGTGAATTTTTGGTGCACTGCTAACTAAATTTGAGGCTTGGCAGAAGTGATTTAAATACATTAACAAACAATAATCGTGTGAACGTGATGATCAAACAGGGGGTGACACCGACTCTGCCAACACAGACCAAGAAGCTCTTATTTCAGGATACATTAAAGCTCTGCTGACGCTGATTATCAGGCAGCTCTGCTGTTTCCTGTGCTCTGCTTTCTTTTATCATCTTTATCTTGTGTCTCCACTGATCAAATTACATGTGACCTCACTGATACCAAATGTCTGCATTTCAATTGATCTGGTTGTGACTTGCAAAAACGGGGACTCATTATTCTCTCTCCTTTACGGTATTGGGCTTAATGTAAGTGGTGATGTTCAGTGAGTGCAGTAATATTTTGGAAGCAAACAGCAGCTGAGGAGTCACCTGTGCATGTTTACATGTATGCACTCTTTTATTACCACTCATTACTGAACCAATCGGAAGGTCAAGACTACAACCACTTATGACAGTGTAACTGCATCATTTCAGTGCTTTTACTTACTTGTCTAAGAAGTCTTTGTCCACGACAGCACTGATGTCCAGCAAGGGGTTTCCCATCCCAAAGAGTGAATTCGGGCTGAAACATAAAGACAGACAGACAGAGTTACACCTTTTGAACAGCTTGATTTTAACATGGCAGCATGCATGAGCTATCTTTACGTTAGTTCAGTTCTGTCTTATCTCTTTGTCTTCACTTTAATAAGGTGTTTTCAACAGTCCAGCTGGATTGGAGATCCATTACTGCTTTGGATTGGTTGATTGATATGTCAAATACTCAGACAGCCCTCTGTTCATCACAGTTTAGAGAGCCAAATGTCATGGACTTAAAAATTCATGTTTGCTCACTCCAGTAGAGCGTGCCATCTTTCTAAATCAAAAAAGACAAAAGCTTTGTTTCCATGTGACTTTAAATCATCAATTCACACAGAAAGAACAGCAGGCACAGTACATACCCAAGAGACATGAATAAGAAACACGCACGACTCATCAAAAGACATAACAAAATCTGGTCAGTCATGCATGCGACGATGTTACTGCGTTCACAACGTGGCGACATCAGGCCAGCTGTACACTCTGTGTGCACATGCTGCTTCTGCGTGTGCACTCTGTTCTTTTCCTGGGGCAAACAACTAAAAGCAGAGCTTGAATATCACAACAAAGCATTGTCTCGTGATGCCAAAGAAACAGCATTTTAGAGCAGCCCAGTCACATTCCCACCACTGGGGTTCAATCTGTTAAGGAACTAAAACCCACCTCTGCTCTTTGTGTCAACACATAACACAGTCTTGCACATCAGTAAGCAAATACAACCAGCGAGTCAGTCCACAGTTGTTTATCTATAAGCAAATGCTGAATTGTATCTGCATTATAATCCACAAAGATCATAGCAACATGGTGGTAACACGTGCCCTTAGATCTCTGTCTTGCTGTCACTTTCACAGCTACATGTATGCCCTTCATGTGAACAAATTTTTGTCAATGCTTTTGGGAAAACCCCAGATGGTAAAGTCTTTGAACACAGCCAAACACTGAGATGCCACCTCCACATGAAAATGTGAAAGCATATTTCCCATAAAGCTCTCTGTCTACTCTTGCCTGAGGCAAAGATTTACAGTTAATATGAAAGAACGGCTTTTCAAAAAGCAAAGAGCGGGGAAACGCAAAGACCTGACAGTCACTTATGCTACACAGATGGGTTCTTGTCTCTCTATCTTGCCAATACATGCTGCATCCTTTCGATTATCTCCTACAGCACATATATATTTTCCAATATGCAGTCAGATGATTACTGGGCATGTGCAGGCAATTACACTAAACCATGCCTGCCTTTAGATCAGCTCTCCATATGTCAGCTTCCTCTTACCTTGCAGCAAACATGGTGTTCCTCTTTGTGTGCACCAGCTAGATACTGACAGACCTGTTGAACGACCTAAAACCGGTTCAAAAAAAAGCCAAGCATTCAAAAACTTGACAATTTCACCTCAGTGTGCGGGAAGATCGATTTACCCCTGCAACCACAGCTCCTCCTACTCGGGACTGACTGATTGGAGGCATCTGAAGGAGGAAGGGCCACAGCAGTGTGTTTCTGTCTGGTGATTGGCTTGTCTCGCCGACTCTAGGCTCAGTTCACTCACTCATTTGAAGCTAAATGACACCGTGAGAAGCGTGCTGATGATTGGGCTACTGAAGTGCCACGATACGACAACAGCAGGCTGCAGATGAGGTGAACACAGTAAGCAGCAGCCGTCAGATTTCTTCAAGGGGTAAAAAAACAAAACAAAACAACAAAGCACTGCATACTGACGGCCACGTGACCGTTTTGCTATGCATTATTTTGGGAGCTGGTACAGGACGGCTCTTGCAAGCTTTCTGTGCAGCTGTGCAGGGTCCAAGACCAGTCCGAGCATTGCTTCCTGCAGCCCAGGGCAGGTGGTGGTCACGTTGAACTTAGATTATGTATTAGCACACCTACCACAACCTAAAGCCTGCTGCGGTTAGATAAACGTATTTTACAACAGTGGTGTCCACTCGCTGCAGACCTTATGAACTAAGAGTTAGCTATATAGCTGCTTGATCAAAGATCAAAGGGCTTTATACTAGGGTGTTTGAAGCTGCAACATTGGCCTCACTGAGCTGGTTTAATGGTCTAGAGACACCTCAAATCAATTTCTAACCTCACATGTGATACACACACAGCTTAACAATGTGAATTTTGTAAGATTTGACTTGCGCACACACTAGCATTCAACTTAGAGGAGGGTCGTCTCTCCCAGCTCCACACAAAGGCGGCAATATTATGATTATTTTTTAGCTTTCGGTCACCTCAGTTTGGCGGCAGTCTCTTTGATCGGAGACTCTGTCTTCTCCTCCTCTGAGAGTTTAGGTTTCTTTGCTTTGGGTTCCTCTGAAGCCATGGTTGACTGGATAAAGCACGTTGCGATCACCTTAGCTGGTAGGAAAATGCGGTCATGGTATCAGGGAGGCGGTGGTTGTGTCTCTGGGTAAGGACTCGCAGGCAGCGGCAGCCTCCCGCCTTTACAGAGCTGCACCAATCAGAAGTCTTCAATATGACGGCGTGTTAGGGCCTTGCGAGGTTAAAACTAGAGCTATAGTAGGGCCATAATATCCCCTAAATAAAACCCAGAATTTACGAGAACAAAAATAATTTTAAAAATGTAAAATTATATCTATATATCCAGCCATAAATGTGTAGAAAAAAATAAGAAACACATTGCAAGACTGCACCACTCTCATCACAGCACAAAAGCTACCACCTCATCCAAATCTGTTTTTTCTTCTGAACAGGCACAGTTCATGTCATTGTCTCTTTAAAGTCCAAATGCTGACGATAAAATGGAAATTCTGGGATTAAAACCACTTATATTTCCTTATAATACAGTCCTGTGCAGAAGTCTTAAGCCACCTCTCAGGTCTTTATATTTTGATAGGAAAATGGGAAATAGGTGCAGTGATTTGTGCAAACATACATAGAAATACAGTATATAAGGCAAAAACAGAGTTTGTACAATTCTAATGAGCTTGAAAGTCAATATTCCATATGACCACCTTTATTCTTCAACACAGAATGGACTCTCTTAGTCAAGCTTTCTTGTAATTTCTTTAAGCAGTCTTCAGGAATAGTTCTCCGGGCTTCTTGAAGGACATTCAAAGCTCTTCTTTGGATGTTGGCTGCTTTGTGTTCTGTTCTCTGTCAAGATGATCCCACATTACTTCAATAATGTTGAGGTCCGGGCTCTGGGGAGGCCAATCCATGACTGATAGTTTTCCATTGTGTGTTTTTCTATCCAGGTATGCTTTTAATGCATTGGCAGCGTATTTGGGATCATTGTCATGCTGAAAAATTAAGCCTTTGCCAATCAGATGCTTTCCAGATGGTATTGCATGGTGGATCAAAATCTGAGGGTATTTTTCTGTGTTCACAATTCATCAATTTTGAAAAGATCCCCAACACCACTGGCTGAAATGCAGCCCCAAACCATGACAGAGCCTCCACCGTTTTTAACAGATGGCTGACCTCCTCCGAACAGAATGATGACAGTTTGAACTAAAAATTTCACATTTGGATCCATCACTCCATAAGACCCATTGCCACTGATTTTCAGTCCAGTTCTTGTGTAATTTGGCATACCTCAGCCTTTTCTCCCTGTTCCCCTTCCTTAAGAATGGCTCCTTGACAGCCACCCTTCCACTGAGACCATTTCTGATGAGGCTTCAGCAAACAGTAGATGGATGAACTGAACGGCCAGATGCATCTCTCAGGTCCTGTGTCAGGTCAGATACTGTTCATCTGCAGTAGATAGTTTTTTTTTCAGCCTGTCACTTCTTCTTTTGTCCTCCACTTGTCCAGTTTACTCAGTTTTTTTAAGGACACACTGCACACCATACTGAGATATTCATGACACCGGTGTCAATCCCTGTAACAACAAAAAAAACAAAAAACAAAACAAAACAAAGAAAATTACCAAGTTTACTTTCAATAATGTTCAGGTTTTCTACAGTAAATTTGGGAGTATTTTCTCTTAGAATTCCCACAATATTAATATTGGAAATGAGTTATTTTCCCACTGAACATTAGGCATTTATTTATTTACTTATTTCATACATAAATACATAAACAAACAGCCAGCCCAAGAAGTCTTATGAAACTTTTATTGCACTATATCTCAAATTCCATTTAAATTCAATTTTTTAAATTACATGTATTTATGACTTTTTTTAAACCTAATTTTGTATTATGGTAGATTATATGTATATATTTTCTCCTTAATCTACCTCACGTCTTTTATAATAGGTGTGAATTTGCTGCTGCAACACTCTCTATCTATCTATCTATCTATCCATCTCATAAATATTTACATGAACAACGGGTTACTATGTGTAATAGAGTATTCCTAAAAGCCATCTAAAGAGCTAATATTAGTTTAAATGAGAACATGTCTGTTTAAAATATTGACAAAATAGAAATTTAAATATGTTAAATACTGAGTAAGTAGGACCAGAAGGACTGTAGCAGGCATAATAATAAAATGTCTATGAAAAATAAATTGGCATAAGATAAAGCATCTTATGAGAATGACAGACATTAACAGCTAATTTAATAATTTTTTTCGTACTATTTGGGACTCTAATATATGTGTGATTATGTGGGAACAGTTTGCCAGCAGCAATATATTATTTAGATTATATTTACCTTTTTTCAATAAAGTTTTATCAAATCAATACTAAAAATGAATCTTGATACGACAGTTTAAGTTTAGCTTGTGGGGTCTACTGTATATCTTTGCCAAGAAATAAAATTTGTGTGTTAGAAAAATAAAAGAGGGACTGAACGAAAACCTGCAAGACTCTCCCGAGGGAAGCAAAACCCTTGAAACTACAAACGGCGCCGGGCTGTAGCTGTCCGTGAACGTAGCCTGATTAAAAAGTCCGAAACTTTGTTATCAAAGTGTCGTTCGGGTTAACGCTGAAGTTACTTGATATTTAAACCATCCAGGACACATTTTACCACTTCACTAGTAGGATATGAGGTGTAATGTTATTACTTGTTTAATGTTGTAGGGACTTGGTTGCGTTTACGTGTGCATAGATCTGCAGGCTTCTCCCCAGCGGCTCGGGGAGTTCTGCTGCCATATTGGCACAAAGTAGTAATCTTGGCACAGAGAAGTGGAGTCAGCAGGTAAAACTTTTTTCACAATCTGTGGTTGCTCTCAGGGATTGTGATATATTTAGAGCTGCCATGTGGCTGTTACGCCTCTCGCTGTCAAGTTTATTGGATTTAAGGTTCATGGTATTGTGACACTTCTACTTGAGGGTAAAGTTAGTTTGACAGATTGACAGCAGGTAAATGTTAACAAGTGACATCGCTTTGCTTTGATTTGGGCAAAGTCAAATAACTGTGAGAAGTGTTTAAATCTGACGATTTTATCCTTACCTGTCACTCTTACTTAATAACTGAGCACAGCTAACAACAACAACAACAACAACAACAATCACTTCATTGTTGCAGCTGAGATGATCCACAGCCTGTTCCTCATTAATCACTTGGGAGACATCTTCCTGGAGAAACACTGGAAGAGTGTCATCAGCCGGAGTGTGTGCGATTACTTCTTCGAGGCGAAGGAGAAAGCAGTGGAGCCGGAGAATGTGCCCCCTGTCCTGCAGACCCCACACCACTATCTCATCTCCATATACAGGGACAAGCTCTTCTTCCTGTCTGTCATCCAGACTGAAGTCCCACCACTGTTTGTCATCGAGTTCCTGCACAGAGTGGCAGACACATTTCAGGTCAGAATTTATAAGTCAGGTGAAGTCTTTGATTGTGTTCAGGCTAGTTTTGGTTGTGTCTAGAAGTAGTTAGACAGGTTGTGGTTCACATCTGACATCAGAATGCATCTCAAGATTTCAGATTTCACTGCCCTTTAACTGATTGTATGGGAAAATGCAGTTAGGGGAACAAAGAAGACCGTACAGCTGGAGAGGAAGGTATAATTTTTACTTTGCAGTTTGAGAATTTGGAAAATCTTTCAGAGCTGTTTGAAGCAGCCATCCAAAAGTGGCACTTGTGTATCCTCAGTACAAAGTACAGACAAAAAGATCAGTGACTGGGCCTATAAACATACAAAACCTTAAATGATTTAAATGTGGTTGTTATACACTTTGAGGTCATTAACTTGTGCAGTCATACACAACTTCCAGTGCTCCCTTTATGTTTTAATTTAAGTCTGGAAGTCCCCTTATGGCCATTTTCAGTAGTGCAGTTGTGATTTAGCTGTGGTCCTAAATTTTTCCCAGAGAAAGAACTGGGTCTCCAGCTGAAACCACGAGACAAAACATCAGTATTGTGGGAACCCTTAGGAGGGTCTTCCATGTTTCCTTCAAAATTCACTAGTTTGTGCACCGTGAATCTGTCCCACCTGGATAGACTATTGAGTCAAAGTTCTAACATTAAGGAGAGCATTAAGGAGAACACTATCTGAACTGTGGCACTTCCTATCGTGAGCCTGCTGACAGCTCGTTGAAAACGCTAGTGTTTTTTGGCCACATTGACACAATCTTCGCTCAACACCCGGAATTCAAGCTGGAGCGTTACTGTTTCTGACACAGGGGAGGAGGCCAGCAGCTGGCCATATCCCCTGTGTTTCGCAAATGTGCACCTTCAGATGGTCGGAACAGGACTTTGAGGTGGTAGGAGGAGTGTGGAGAGCAGTAGAGCACTGCACAAGAAGCTGACATTGAATTTAAACTGTGTTGTATCACAGTTTGTGTCAAACTGGTTGTTACTCCACACAGGGACTTTTGTTTCATGACTTTAGCTTTTATATTACATTGCCTGCTCCAAGGCAACCTAAGCACCCTGGTAAAACTGCACCGAGTCTGGGGTGACACTCCGTCTTAAGGAGTAATTTGGGGAACAAATGTGTCTTACCGTGTCTCACTCCCCATAATACATAAATCAGGCACACTGGTGTATATTTAAACTTTGTCAGCAAGAAAGTAAATCTGCAAACGCTTGCACAAACCATTGCTGTAAGCCCAAGGAACACAAATTTCCAGACAGTGCAACAGTCATGAGGTTAGATTACAACATTATGCCAGCAGGTGTGTGTTTGTGTGTGTGTGTGTGTGTGTGTGTGTGTGTGTTTGTGTGTGCATGCACTCGTTGTGTCCACACCAATCAACCAAGGACCCGTTATTGATTGCG
>VUQI01063410.1:44872-56214 GCA_015106735.1 Paratilapia polleni | reverse complement strand
CAGACACATGAACACTCAGTGCCAGCACAGCAGTGTAGTAAAAAGACAGAAGAATAAGATAAATGCTGAGTGTATAGACAAGCAAAGAAAACGCAGATGGGCGTAAAACAGTCAAAAGGGCAGCACACAGGGAAGAGCCGAGCTGTTCAAGAGGGCCATACCATGACTGATGGACTTGATTTCAACTGTTTTGGGGATCTTCTCCTGGGCTGTAGCCAGCACTGACTTACGGCTGACTTTAGACTTGAACAGCGTGTTCATTAGAGTAGACTTTCCCAGGCCACTCTGTCCTATAATTAAAAAAAAAAAAAAAGACAGACAATGAGACAAAACACTTCTACAGTGACTGCTTACACAGTGGGGACCCAACAATGTACACACTGGTGCCATAATAAACCCAAACGAGATTCTGTAAAATAGCCCTCCTTCACTCCAACAATTTCAGTTGTTGGGCAGAAGCAAAGACAAGCTGCAGGTGTCTGTCTGCTCAAACACTGCCAGCAAAACGTCAAAGTAAATCAGTTTACTTCATATGCAGTCAGTGATGAGAAAAAGGGCAGCTGCAATAACTGTACTCGTGTGCTATTGACAAGCCAACAGCAGGGGACGGCAATCAACAGCCACAACTGCTATGTTTATTTTTTCTTTTGTCATTCGCTCTATACAAGTAGCCAACGAGTGCATGTGCATTTGTGGGCACATGATCAGTGAGAGCTGTGGGTGTCGCCCTGTCGGATCTTCTCAGGCTCCTTCCCCCAGCTGCGTCTCCAGTGAGTTTCTCATCCCATGGATGTAGTCCAACTGTCCCAACTCCAAAGTCCCCCGTAAAACCGTCTTGGACTGCAGCTGGTGATGGCAGTCCTTGCTTTGCTCTGAAGCCCTGGTGAGTTTTGGCACAGCAGCACATGAAGCAGGTCTCCACCTGCTGCAGGTTCTGGTTAGAGTGGCTCTCAGTCTTGGTCTACCGTCTCCAGCTGCAGTCCGAGACAGTTTTATGGGGAATTTACACTTCTGTACTGTGGGTACGTTGTAACCTGATTTGCACCTCCCTTGAAATGTAACTACACGTAGCATTGATACAGCCTGCACAGGTATAAAAGCTGGCAATGGCATCAGACACTGCAATAGGTTCACCGCAGTAGTATGCATTAAACATCAGTTGGAGTCCATTTGACTTCTTCTTGGGTAAGCATCTCAGTGACAGAGAGGGCCAGCAACAGCAACAGCAACAGCAACCCCGGCCAGCCCATTTGTAGCTGGCAGGCAGCGACTGAACTTTCAAAATAAGAGCAAAAGGATTGTTCATTAGTAAATTGTGCATGACATTAGTCTCTTGGAGAGAAAACATATACCAGGGTGGCCTACCCAAGCAAGGTTTGTGTGGGAAACACTGAACAAATAAAAATAAATGTTATTTTTATTTTTAACTTTATTTTATTCTTCCTTTGGCATCTTGTGGGGTGGTATAGGAAACACTAAATAGCTAATAGCTGTAAAACGCTAATACAGCATATGGTGCTTATGAGCCACTCAAATTAAAAGCAGGGGAAAATACCATCAATGCCACAGCCATAACCAGAAATACAAAAGTGTAATACCTTCTTTAATGTTATAAGTACCATTTCAAGACACTTCCTGATCAGATAACTGCACGAATGCTCAGGTTTATGATAAAATGCTCACCATCTGGGTAAAATGAAGCAGACTTTATTTATCAACTGTCTGTGTATATGGATGAGACCCTCGCTGACCCTTGGACCCCATGCTAACATCACCACGGGTTAATGAAGAAGGGTTTGGAGGGGCCCACTGGGAAATGACCATTCACAGTTCAACCTCAGGTTACGTCAACATTCGGAAGACTGATTTATGGAGATGTACTCTCAAGCAGAGCACATGCACACACGTAAACATGGATTCATACAACAAATATGAGACCGAACAGCTGGAAGTTTTAGGACTCAACGTCCACGTGGCAAATTTACATTTTATCTACTACAGTGCTCTGGCAGTATTGATGCCACACTGAGCTGTGTCCAAACTCGCTGTAACAGCTGTTTTCTCTAAAGTGTCTTCATCCATCATCCTACCGCTAACAACCATCACGACAGCAGGATGGTGCCAAAAATCACATACATGCTTTCTGGATGTGGTCAACGTAGCGCAGATGCTGTTTGAATTGTGTTAAATTATGTTTGGCGGCAAAGCTTTTCACAAAGACGAAGCAAACCAAAACTGGATTGAAAAATTAAAATATGACAATTAAAGTTGCCACCAATCCACGGTCTTAATAAAACATTTTTTGAAAACAATTCTTCTCTTCCATGTGTGATCCTGGTTAGATGCAGGCTGCTTTTTCCTGTCCTCCTCCTTTATAAAAGGAGGAAGCAAATCTTCCTGATTTGATTATCATTTTAACTGTCAAAATGGAGCTACAGCACTTGGGCCTTTGTAGTAAGCACTAATGAGTCTGTGTTAATCTATTTTCATACCATTTGGCAAACAGATGAGAATTAAAATAATGAAACCCCAATGTAAATATGTTTTTTCCTCTGACTTTGGCTAAAACATCTTTGGGGGCACCATAAAGTCCTCTATGCAGGAAAAATCCTGTAGTTATGAAGATGCCAAACCAATTATCCAGTTCCTAAAAACCATCAATTCTTCCTGCACTGTTTTGTGGCTAAATGTAATTTCACCTGGATGTAAAAACCACATGGAAACCAGTTCTGTTTAGTTGTGTTTACAAAACCAAGTCTGAGCCTCAAGGCTGCTTCTCAGTCCAACTTTTTTTTTTTTTTATTAGAGGATGAGACACAGACCGAGTGTCGCGACATCATCCAGAAGAGACGTACAGTAGTGAGATGGGGTGGGTCTGATGGTGGCCTGTCTGATGCTGAGGTGTGTAATTAGCTCCTGTTTTAAAGGTGTCTGATCACAGTAATGAGTACTCAATGAGAAAGACAGTTTTGAGTCTTACTGAGCGTGCCTAATTAAAAAAAAAAAGAAAAAAAAAAGAAAAGAAAAGCTTGAGGCTTTCTGTCAAAACTTGATTAGAGAGAAAAGCATCATGGCTCAATCTCAGGACTCGTTACAGTTAATTGAGGACGTTTTGAGATAAACACACATTTAAGTGTAATGGTAAGAGGCTGATACATGACAGGAGAGAGGGACAAAAATCAAATCCACCTCTTCAGCGCATCATCTATGCAGACTTGTAACGTCTGGTTTACAAATTCTCAAACAGTCAAACATGCCAATATAACCATCCATTTGCAAAAATCCACACGTTGAGTTTTATTTTATTAGTCCAGAGAGGAAGAATGATTTTATCCTGAATATTTAGGAGCAGTAGCTATCCACAGTGAAGCACCACCTCCAGCGCCTTAGTCAGGGGCAATGCCAGGAATTATTTCTAATGGATTTCTTTTGGTGTGTGAGGGTGTAAGCAGCCAAATAACTTGATCACTGCATACTCATGCAAAATAAATCTGGGTATTTCAGTAAGTAAACAGGCTGCACTTACCCACAACCATAATGTTGAGCTCAAAACCCTGCTTCATGGCCTTCCTCCTCATCTGCTCCAGAATGGCGTCAATACCCACATAGCTGAAGTCCACCACAGGGCCACCAGCCTTCTCCCCGTACAGACCACCCACTGCTGGGGACACCATAGCATCAGGCACCACTGCCTCAGACATGGTACTGCTGCTGCTGCTGTAGCTGGAAAACACTTCAGGTCCTAATTTGACACACAGAGAAAGAGTTGGAGCTGTAATATAATGGATGGATAAATGACTAATGTGTTGAGAATGTGAAAAACAGGTACTGCAAGTAAAATGACAAAATGGGTGAGATGTTTTTACAGGTAAACATTTTACAAGAATTCCAAGAATCTAAGTTCCTCGGAAATCCATAAGAGGAAGGAATTTACTGCACTAAACCATCACGGTGTTCAAAAACATAGTGATTAACTACTTCCTAATAAAGAACATCCCAATTCATAATGTTCAGATAAGCATCACTTTAGGCATATCTGCTGGTGGTTTGGAAGAAAAGCTGTCAGTAAAAATAAACTAAAGTAAATCTGTACAGCTGACTGCTTGTTATTCAAACAACACGCATACAGATTTTAACAGGATAAAAGGGGATTCCTGCGGTGTCAGAATAATCTGAAAAATTCACGCATATCCCCTCAGTTAAACAACAGCTTGGATAGTTGATAAAAATATTGTTACATGGACAGTCAATAGTCATAAAAAAAACATGGTGATCAAAGCGGCCTTTATGTTTGGCTAATAGGGGGAAACTTTTGATTGCAAGTTCACACCTTTCATATAATCATTTCATTTATATTTAATATGCAATATGGTATTAGGATAGTTGCCGCCTACACAGAGTAAGCTAGATTAGTTATAACAAAGGCATTTACTGGCAGTGATCCTGAGGTAAAGCAATATTTATTACGCAGAAAGCCAACAGCCAACTGCTGGAAACGGAGCAATAAAATAAAACACATTTTGCAGCCTCCATATCGTTTCCCCATTCTGACTTAAAAGCACAAAATCCCACACACTCCCAGCTTGGGATATAGGACTATCCGAGAAGCATGTGCGCACAGAGTGATGTGCATACTAGCACACCTGATGCTGTGAGTTTAGCTCAAAACTAACATCAAAATGCCAACTTGAACAAGCCAGTGTTAAGCAGGTATAATGATTTTAGCATGCTTACCATCTTAGTTTGGCATATTAGCATGTAAAAATCAGCTGCATTGCAAACATTACAATTAAAAACTGTAAGCCATTGAAAGTCAGCCCTAATTAATTCTTATCAGCCCAAGTTGTACAGTAAAGTACAGCTATGGATGATGAGTGTCTAGTTTGGCAGGTTTTTGGTTGTGATTAAAAACAAGGTCAACTGGGATTTTGCACTAGACGAAAACTCCGGGGTCACCAAAGTCAGCATCCTCTGGGCACCGTGGACCAAATTTCATAGCCATTCATTAGGGATGCACCAACTGACCGGCCAGGGACTGGAATCGGCTGATTTCCAGTATTCTGGGCTCGGAAGGGCTCCCATATGACTGATTACGAGCCAGTCCGTTTCATGCATGTGCGCGACACGTGCACAGTCGCGCAGGCAAATAGTTACATGTTGTTATTGTGGAAGCTCCTCACTGTGAGTGATGACACAAAGCTCCCCAAAGTAAACCGTGGGGGGACCGCCATGAAAATGTAACCACAAACCTAATCAGACACTTAAACATGGACATTTTAAAGAAGCTCTCATAGGCAAAGTGGCTAAAAGTTAAAGTAGCCAGAGCTCAGAGCCAGCCACAAGCCAGCAGCCTCGTTATGAGCAAAGGATCAAAGCAGTTGGGGGAAAATTATGGCGACAAAGAAAAAGAAAAAAGGGTTGAGCACTTTATTTTCAGTTGTTTAAATGAGAGAAGATCCTGTAACTTATTGCAGTTTGGGGGCAAATGTAAAGTTTAATCATTTCTTTTATTATGAAATTCATATTTTGCATTAAAGAAAAGTTGATTTTTGTTTGTTTATGCTGTCATTTATAGTTCCTAGAAAGAAAATCAGAATTGGCAAAAATCAGCAGGTCACACTTAGAGAAAAGTTGGAATAGGCCACGAAAATTGCACGCAGTGCATCTCTACCATTCATACACCAGTCAGTATATTTAAATAGAAGCCAACATTATCAACCTGATGGTGGTGCTAAACTACACATCTGGGATCTACTGTCTAGCCATCACAACTGTCTGCACAAAATTTCCTGATAATCCATCTAATAGTTGTTGATTATTTCAGTCTGGACCAACTGTGGTGGACTGACGGCTAAAAGCGCCTCCTGACTTTCAGACAAAGGGGATGGCTGGTCTCATGCCAGCACAGTCTCTCGACTCAACATTAAACCATCAGAAAATATAGTCTGTAGAATGAGAGTACTTTAAAATTGGCAGGAGGTCATCCCTGCACTTTGTTTTTGTAATGATTAACTTAATGTGCTTCTGTGAAATGCCTGCAGATGTGTGTCTAATCACAAGAGAAAGATTCAACTTTTAATATGTTCGCTGAGGTCTGTGCATGCAGAAAGTCGCTGTACCTCTCTGTAACAATGTGTAGGTGAAAGATTTACACAACAACAGTGTTTATGTCTGCGTGTCATTAGATACATAGTTCATGTAGCTGCTACCCCTCATACGGCCTCCCTTTCCCTTGCTCTCTACAGTGCAGTGTTACTGTCCTGCTAATGTGAGAGTGGAAAAGAGTGAGACTGCTGAGGCTGAAACCCGATCCACTCACAGCTAGCCTGGCTTACACACAAACACACACAAAAGCCTCGAGAACATGCTTGACTTTGTGCCTTTAAACATGGTGGTTTGCCTCGACTTCACACACTCAGACTTTCCTCTGTTTGATCGCACAGCTGATCTGTAGGTACGCACATGCAAACGTTAACATACACATTTAACGTCAGCTCCAGGCTGCCTGCCAAGAGTTTAACAGCTTTTGGATTTGAGTGAACACTTGGCCTGTCACAGGGAGAAGCAATCCAGACAACAAGCCAGTTCACCGGCATCACTCTGGGAATTAAATCAACAGGCTGGCAGAAAAGTCCACACACTTCAAACTGGCACTGCATTGATTAATGAAAGAAGACAAAAAAAAAATCTCTGAGGAGTAACAGTGCTGTGGAAACTCAAAACTAGTTCATGTTAACACTGAGTCTTTGCTTTTATAATGTGCTTCATTGTGTGTATCCATGTGTCATAGAGACCCACCTATGGAAGCAGCTCTCCTGGCCTCCTTCACCACTTCCTCATCCTGTTCCAGCAGTCAGTCAGCAACTTACTGCGACTCACTGCCCTCCACCTCTCCTCTGCACCTCCCACGTTCCCATACTTATGCTTTGCTCGTGTCTTTTTCCCCTCAGCCTCACCCTTTCCTCCCTGTTCACGCTGATCCTCTCTCTCCTGTCATCGGCTTTCCCTCCACACACCACCTCTTAGTTTTCTCATGTCTTCTTTTTCTGTTGTGGCCTCCACCTCCTCCCTGCTACTCATTTGGCTTTTAGTTTGATCACTGCATTTACTTCTAAACTTTATCCTCTTCCTCTCTACCTCATGTGACCTTTTTATCCCCTGAAAGCCCTTGGTGATGTCAATCCTTTCCGTAACACTTATGTGCAGTAAACAGAGCTAGGACACTGTGACAGGCAAGGCTGCGACAACAGAGCTTCACCAGAGGCATGATACCAGGAACACATCAAAGGAAACTGACATAAAATGAACAAGATGGGAGATTAAATATCATCCAGCAGCAGCTACACCTGCAAAATATTATAATATAATAGCCTCGTATGTCCTCGACTGAGGAGACAATCTGAACGAGCTGAACAAAATTTCTTTTGGAAGAGCTGAAACATTTAATAGATTAATGGATTGTCTACTTGGATAACTGCTTAATCTAATTCAAAATCTCCAGCTTCTTCACTGCGAGGACTTGATGTTTCTCATTTATGATCACGAACTTTAGATTTTTCATCATTTGAACATGTCCAAAAAAAGCAATGCCCCCCTTGTTTTGAACATTTACAGATAATTAGTCCATCAGCATTATATGTGACAAAGAAAATCATTCTTTGTTGTAGCTGGACATCTTACCTCTGCAGTCTCATTGTAGTCCTTATTCTCAGCCTGTTCTCCAATTTGGTATGTACACTTCCCATTTTGTGACCAGTGTGAGTTTAAAAGAGGAAGAAATGTAGATTTTAATAGAGCTTTGTGGTTCTGTGTAAGCTTTATGCAAACAACCAGTACCTGTATTTGATGTGAGAACTTCCTGAAATAAGTGTCTCTTTTCAGAGAATAATGCTGACCAGCTCTACTGCATCAACAAGCTGTTTAACAAATAGTAATTCTACACTAATCCTCCACTGTGGGTGGAAAGAACTAAAGCTAAGATGCAAAGTGAATGGAAGAGAGACAGAAAGAGTTGTTGCTGGTAACTAGCTGGTTTCCCAGACAGAAGCACAAAGGCTCTTCAAAGCTTTGTTAACTGTCCTTCGTGAATGCAAGCCACCAATTTTCCCAAGTCAAAGAAGAGTTTAACACCGTAAACAACACACAAAAGGACAACACAAACTCTTGAAACACTGCTGTGGGAATCCAAGCTCCTCTCTTACAGGTAGTAAACTTTTGAGATCTGTAGTCAACTACAATAAACTAAAAAGCCAACCATGTAGTGATGTTGTGAGTCAAGCATCCCATCAGTGCTACAGAGAGAAAGATTCAGAACATGAACAGTGAAGTCCTTCAGAGCATCTGGAGACACTGAACATTTGTCAGATGGAGGTATTCAGATTCTTAACCAGTAAACACAGGTGTCAGAGGAAAAGGGATTGGAGCATGGCCCTATAAATATAAAAAAATTGCCCTCCACTTGGAAAATGTCTGGCTCTAAAGGCTTAACAGCTGGTGGACATTACCTCAAACCTATCAAAAATGATGGCCTGACTGGAAAAATTACTGCCGGGTCAAATAGGGATGTAAGGGATGACATACCGTGGGAACATCAGGTATTTTAATATGCTGTCACACAAATTGATTGTGTAAATGCTTTGGTAGTGGGTTAAATGAGCCTCTCTCAGCTGGAGGTCAACCCGCCACAGCTTTTTAAAATAATTATGTTGGGCGGTTTCTCAACTCAGCATTTTGTGTTTTTTTTCCCCCCCACTAGTTTGAAGTCTCTGATGGGAAATGGGCACGCATAAGCAACATTTGACAGAAAATGGGACGACAGTTGTGGAATAGGTTTGCTTATGTTGCTGATCAAACCACACAAGTACAGTTTAGATGAAGCTAATTTGTTTTTCAGTAGAACATTAAGGGTCATTTCAAAACTTCAGTTTTCATTGGTGCTCATTTAGTGGCAATAAATCACCTCTCAGTGACTTGCACGTTTGCCATACCATCCCTCATCCCTACTTTCAAAAAACTGTTCCACTGTATCATGGACAAACAAAATTTATTTTAGCAATTGGAACGCAGAGAATGACTCACTGTGATGCTGTTTTCAATTACAGGCACTAAAGAGTTTCTTTCTTTTCTTGCTTCCAGCGGTATCGGATTGCTTTGCTTTTTGTAAATATAGCCAGAAGTCTCATCTCTACAGCAGAGCATTTCAAAGAAAAGAGCAAGACACAAGAAAGGGGAGAAGACTGAACTGTGGAGAAAAAAAAAGGGGGCAGAAGTGTGCAGATAAGCATGAGATAAAGAGAAGAAGCAAAAAGGAAGAGGACCGTTGAGTAGGGGGGAGGTAAACAAGATAAGGTCAGGGAAAGGAGGACAGAGGAAGGCATGCAGAGTGGAGAGGGAGGGGAGAAAAAAAAAAGTGTGGATAGTAGAGATTGTGATTTATTCCACTTTTGGGCCTGGGGCATTCCTCACTAACTACACACAGGCCTCCAAACTGAGATGCAAATACATTTGAAACCAAAGAAACATGTCCCTGTCCACTGCATGGTCTTTTCAAAAGGCACTGAAGCTACAAAGAAGTACGAAGAAAAATGTGACTGTGTCGCCTATGTTTAGATGCTATGTGGCCAAAACCACTGAGCCATGGCTCAGCTGTCCAGGGTGTTGATCTTGACAGGGTGGTGAGCAGGTCAGAGGTCGTGTTCCCAGTTTAGGTTGGAAAAGAGCTGCGCTGAGGTTAGTCCCCTTATGATAAACCGGTGGTTTGACCCTTTGAATAAACTGAGAGGAATCCAGAGAGTGAAAAGTCCTGGAAACTTGGACCGAGTGTTTGTTATCTAAAACAGTGACTCACTCACTGCATCTGTAAAACTCTGATTGTACAAAATCTTTCCCTTCATCTGGACACTTTTACAACTGTGTTCTACGGCTTGTATAAAGTTCCGCATTTTTACTACTATTTTAATGAGCCATAACACACACAATACACAATAATGCTCTCTGTAGCAAAGCATTATTTTGCTTGAAAAATGATTAAATGTCAGCCTGTAAACAAACACTAAACCACGAGTCAACAAGAAGAGCCAAACGCCATCGCTCAAAACGTACACTCACAAGAGCCTGTGTTTTTGAGAGAAAATGACATTTGTTTTCATCTAATGTCACATGAAACTGATCAAAAGGGTTGTAAATGACAATTATTGACTAATGGGATGATTAATCATAAATAATTTATGATTTTTATTGAAATAAAAGCCCATTCTCAGCCACCATCACTCCTGTGTTCCAGTGGTTTATTGTGTTACCTAATGCGGGTTTATTGTGATAAAAAGGCTTAACTGATCATGTTAGCACAGCTGAAAACTCGTGTTGATTAAAGAAGAAATGCATTTGGCTAGCTGAGTGCCTGGAGCATCAGTCTTTGTGGGCTTATGAAGAAGGTTATTCTAATAATCAATTAGCATTTTAACATCCTTTGACTGCATGTTGTGAATTCACAGAAACTGCTTCCAAATGCAAATGCCACACTTGGAATCATCTCCAGACCTTTTAGCTCCTTAATTAATAAAGGAATAATGAAGCAACAGTACACACCAGTCCATGAAAGAGCTTTTGAAGCATTTAAGTGAAACTGATAATCACACGTGAGCCGCTAAAAATAGGGCACTGTGCATAAAAATTTAAGAAATTCCTCAACAGTTAATGCAATATTTTTAACTCCTTGACTTGAAGCTCAAAGTCTACACTTCGATAATCATCATATAACCGTATCCTGAGTGTGTTTTAGTACACAGCTAAAGTACTGTGTAACTAAGGAATACAAGAAATATATTCAGCCTTTGGTATTCCTTTTGTTGAGAATCGTGCTATAAGAATATAAACAAAGACAAACTGATATTTGTTTTTGCATAGCACATAGGTAGCGATGCATCAATATACTGGCTGAACATTGATACCAACAAATATTTATCAGCCTTGTTGACTGATATCAGCATACTGAATAATGACATTTACTCTCTTAGTTATGCTGCAAAAGGCCTAGGCTGCTGGGGGCTTCCCATGATGCACTGAACGTTTCTTCTTCACTCACTTCCTTTCACTCTCCATGTGTTTATACACCACTATTGCATTTAATCATTAGTTACTATTAAACTCTGGCTCTCTCCCATAGTGCGTCTTTTGTCCTGTCTCCCTCTGCTCTCTTTTGTTTCCCCTCATCCCCAACCGGTCACGGCAGATGGCTGCCCCTCCCCGAGCCTGGTTCTGCCGGAGGTTTCTTCCAGTTAAAGGGAGTTTTCACTAAAGTTTTAACAAATAACTTACATGAGTACAATTGGTATTTAGCTCAA
>VUQI01063410.1:26622-36650 GCA_015106735.1 Paratilapia polleni | reverse complement strand
TGTACTAACACTGAGCAGGACAGTTTTGCATTTTTTTGTTTCTAAATGTAAGCTATAGTGGACTTAAATGCATCACTGACAAAAGTTTTACAGCTCCCAGCTTGATACCTTCCAGGTGTGAGGCCAACTACCTGTGTGACAGCATCTCCTGCTGGTTGCTGGCAGAGTTGCAGCAGTGGAAGCAGCTCCACGGGCTTTAAAACATTATGGATAAGCATCTTTAACCTCACCTTTTTCAGTACAAAAATTCTAATCTAAAATTTGACACACCTGTCAATATTTAACTACGGTTTGATGTGATGAAACTTAAACTTTGAGTTGTGACACAAACATATGTATCTTTCTACATAAGAATAATCTCTGGGTTTTCATATATATTTCATATGATAACTATAAGAAAACAAAACATGCATGAAAACATTAAAAATAAAAACCATTAAAAACATGTGTGCACTATCTGAAATTTTTCTGTGATCAGTTACTTCTGGATAATCAGACAGACTCGACTACAATCTCTCTTCCTCGCCCTGCAGTCTGGCAGACATACCCATATTCAAACTTTCCATTGCAAAGCTGCTCATAAAATGACCAATAATCAGCTTTTGTGTTTTAACAGACGTGACTGCTAAACTACCAAAAACACTAAAACTCACTAAAGTTTTGTTCCTTAAAAAAAGGGAAGGATGTTTCACCATACAGCTAGATTATCAAACTTCCTGAAACAACCAGTAAAGGTGGTAAATGAAGCCTTGGTTTCATTTACAAGGAAACAGCAACCTAAAGGGGTTGTCCTCATACAAACAAGCAGATCAGACACAGACCAGCAGACAACAACAGGTAAGCTCTCTTATTTTCTGTTGGCTAAATTTTGGTTTATTCTGGCTCACTTGTTTAGCTGACCGGTGAGGAATTTGCCCCCCGTCTCTACTGCAGAAATTATTCTACAGGTGACAAAATATTTAAAGATACAATGAAGCTGACCAGTTTTTGCACTGGATTCAATATGGAGTGGATTACACTGCACTTTGTGTGCCTATTCTTAAACTTCTGTTGCATTATAAGCACATTCATTCCCAAGCTAATTTATGCACATTTAGTCTTAGAGCTTTGAAACATTTAATCATTTTAATTTCCTGGCACAACGACAGGTTAGTAGCATGAACGAGTGCCACACCTTACAAAAAAATGAAATAAAATTCTGGATTAACAGAAATTTAAATCATTAGGATTACTGATTGGAATTTCTCAAATAAAAATATTAACACACGTAGTGATAGTTTGCTGAAAGCTAGAACATATAAATTACTTCCCTGTTGAAGAGTGAGATAGCATTTTTTTGCTTCGAAGTCTGTCATAAAACATTAATTACTCCTCTTTAAACTTAAAGAGATCCCTCCCCATTGTTTATCAGAAGCTGACAGGAGTCTTCAGCAGATGAGTTACAACTTTTTAGTGTAACTTTCTCTCCATCTATCATCTCTCTGCCACAGGTAAGCAACACTTGGGGGGTGTTGTTGTTGTTTTCCCAAACAAGATCCACTTAGGAAAATAACCTTGATTAAAAGTTAATGCCAATTAAAAAAAAAAAAAGATCAATGTGTGACCAGCATTAGATCAATTTCTGGTCACAAAAACATGTATGGACTGAGAATGTAAAGTGCGCATGAACAATAAAACCACTAACTTCTTAAATCTCTCTACAGGACGATAAAGATGTCAGGAAGGATCACGAGTTGCTGGGTGGTGCTGCTCCTGGTCCTGACCTCTGTTTCAGCTGCAAGACGACGGCTCAACTCAATCAATGATCTGAAGTCTATCGGCTTTGGCAAATCTGTGCCTATGCACAGCCTTGTGCTGCTCCACTGGTTTGCCAACGCAGTTGACATTGACGAGTCCAATGTCATACATCTGACCTTTGGACCGAACAGCGGAACTTATGGCTCACATCATTATGGCAACTTTGATGAGCTGTTAGATCCACTGCCGAGGGGATACCAGTACTACACTCTGGGTAACATCAATCAAGGTGCATCATTGCAACTTCCACATCATGTTGTCCACCCCCGACCGGAGTATGAAGAAAGAAACCGGGCTCGAATCATAATTAGAATCAGGGAGCCAAACATGGGACGGCAAGGATCACAGATAATAGACCAAGTGTATATCACACAGCATTTTGAGGCATTTCACCATCAAGAGTATGATCCAAGAAACACATATCAGGTCACTACCAACCTGTTAAGAGAGATCAGACAGTTTTCTTTGGCAAGACATGACATGAGCACACTGATGTCTCTCCAAAATAATTTTGGAGGTAATGCAACGAATTCCCAGTTAGAGCACATTAGAAACACATGGGATCACCTTGCTTGTCTTGGACTGTTGTTGTTTATTGTGGGCCAGAATAGGTACTACTTTAACCAACAAAGCAGACATCATGCTGCAACAGGAAGAAATGAACAAGATTTGTGGAGCAACATTCAAGACTGTGTTAGTTTCCTCTGTCGTTTATTGTTTTGTCTGGTTGTTTTCTTTGTTGTCGTTCTTTTAATAGCAGCAGCAAGTAAACAGTGAGTAAACAACATGAAAAGAAAAGACGTTCCCAGATATTGGCTAAACCAAACCGTAACTGTTGTAACTTAAATTATGCTAAGGATCAGAGAGCCAGCAGGATCTTTAGGTTGACTGGGAACAGACAATTGGGCAGTTACAAAATCTCAGTGAGACTACATGAGCTGCAGGAGTTTCTGTTGTACAATTTGCCTCCATGTGCTTATTTTTACTGTGTTCTATGAGTTTACTTTGTAAGTGTTAAGTTTAAAATGCATACGTCATAACATGCTTGTAATAAAAGATCAATTAATTTTATTAATTAATAAAATTAATAAAATTAATTAATTAATTGACAAATCGCAAATCAACATTGCAGTTACTCAAAATAGTGCTTACTGTATACGATCTGTGCAATGTCTACTCGTGTCTAATCTAACAGTAATGACTCCCAGGAGGATTCATCAGTTCTGACGGATGAATGACACAGACATGCTGACTAAGTGTGTATTTTACTGATGGTTTTATATTCTTTCTGTAATCTTGAAAATCGTGTGTTCATTAAACTATATTTTCAAGTGTGGGATGGTCATTTTGTGATTTGTCATAATTGTGTTAACTCAAAAGTCATATTTGATATATTAGTCTACATCTTAGTCTACAAATTTAGTGTCCTAGTGACCTAATGACCTAAAACCAACACGTCTTTGATTCAAATCCATCTGGGATTGTTTGTTGTAGGTCTTCCATGTTTCACAACATATTTCAAACATAACAAATAGCAGATAAGCTATGTGACGCTTTGTGCTGCCCAATAATGGAAAAAGACCAAAAAGCCAAATGTTTGAGCATTAAAGAGAATAAAATGACATTAATTACGTGCAAATATGTCACTCTACTCTAGGAGGTCAAGAGCTTAGACACACACACACGTACAAGTATTTACAAAGACATGGTAGACTTGATAGGACTTAAGTTAATACTAGCTAATAATTAATCAAACTCAGTTGTGATGCCATCTGTGAGGTCAGACACACTCACTGTCAAAGGTTTCATCCTAAACCTGCTCTTAAAAATGACCAGTAATCAGCGTTTGCATTTTTAACAGACACTTGGCTGTTAACCCAAACAAAACACTGAAACAGTATTCTGTTTTTCCTCTAACAGAGAAGGAGGTTTCATGCAGACAGCTGTATTATCAAGCTTCCTGTTACCACTAGCCATGTCGGCTCCTTTAGTTTCATTTACACAGAAACAGCAACCTAAAAAGGAGTTACCTCTGCTCCCACACAAACAGAGCTCAGACACATGACTGCAGCAGACTAATCAAGGTAAGCTCTCTTACTTGTGGCAATTTGAATTATTTTGTGGCTGATTTAACCCTAATTTTTATTGTGACGGTTTCTCTGCTTTTCCTGAAGATGAAATATTTATGGTACAATTCAGCTAATAGTATTTATGTTGGAATTTATATAGAGTAGGTTACCTTAAACAGTGAACATTGACAGTCTTTTCTGAGAATGTACACCCCTAGTACAGCCTTTAACATAAAAGAAAACAACACATTACATATTCAGTAACAACTGATACAGGCATCACATTTCTTTCTATGAATGCCTACAGAATGCATTTCTTTATTTGAAGCAGGCTTTTATTTGATGCACTGTTTCTAATGGTCTTCACCCCGAGCACTTTGTAATAGTTTGTGTTGTGTATAGTTTTATTTCTTTGACCAAGGCAGTAATCATAATAAACACTGGATGAGTAGCAGCATCATCAGAATTGTAGCATACACCTACATAAGGGTATTCAGTATTAAAAAAGTTAATACACGTGTGTATTAGTGATTAATGTCTTTAATGTATTCAGGTTTTACTCATGCAATTACATTCAATAATTTCAGTAGTTCATGTGCACACATACCATCATCAGGTCAAAACATTTAAAAGCCAGAACGTGTACTCAATGAAGAGCCATTTATGAGCCTGTTTAACCAAATGATCTGACTCACTTAAAAAAGATCAAAAGGAACACACACACACACACACACACACACACACACACAAAACATCCTCATACTAACTCAACTCAACACTGAAAGGTATTAGCCAGAGGAAAGATAACTGGAAAAACCAGTTTCAGTGTTCATGCAGATGTACGTCTAATGTTTAAAGACCACCCGGTAAATCATCAAAATATAAACAAATGGAAAGTGAGGGTGTACAGTCTGAAAGAACAATATGAACACTAACTTGTTAAATCTCTCTACAGGATGATGAAGATCTCAGGTAGAATCACGAGTTGCTGTGTGGCTCTGCTCCTGGCTCTGACCTCTGTGTCAGCTGGAAAACGAGCACTCAACTCAATCAATGATCTGAAGTCAATCGACTATGGACAAACTGTGCCCAAGCACAGCCTCCTCTTGCTCCACTGGTTTGCCAATGAAATTGACATTGACAATAACAACTTTATCCTGCTGACCTTTGACCCAAACAGTGGAGAATTTGGCTCACATCATTATGGAAATTACGAGAGGGTGTTAGACCCACTGCCAAGGGGATACCGATACTACACTGTTGGCAACATCAATCAACAGACGTCGCTGCCACTACCATATTATGTTGTCCACCCACGGGCGGAGTATGCTGCAAGAAACAGGGACCGGATCATATTCAGAGCCAGGGACCAGAATGTGGGACCCCAAGATTCACAAAGGATCGACCAAGTGTACATCACCCAGCATTATGAGACATTTGAATATCAGGGCACAAGGTATAATCCAGAGCACACTTATCAGATCACTACTAACCTGTTGATGGAGATCAGAGAGTTTTCTGTGGAAGAAAATGACATGAGCACACTGATGTATCTCAGAGACCGCTTTGGAAGCAGAGCTGATGATTCCCAGCTAAGGGACATAAGAAACAGGTGGGGTGATCTTGCTTGTCTTGGACTGTTTTTGTTTATTGTGATCCAAGAGAAGTACTCCTCTCACCAACGCAACAACAGACCTCAGCCTGCACCAAGAAGGAGCACACAACGTGATTTTGTTGTCAATATCCCAGAAAGCAGGCATAATAGTGCTTCTGGAATGTTTCTAAGTATTCAAGTGGATCAGACGGATGAGATGACACTTAAGGTGACAACAGGCGAAAGTGGAACAGCCAGAATTGTTTGGAGCAATGTTCCTAGAGATTTTCTGAAACAAGGCGTGATGGTAGCGCTTTACAAGAATGATGAGGGCGAGGAAGCCATGACTTATAAGTCTATTGGGAACAAAGTGTCAGGCAGTTATGAAACATCAGTACCCCTGAATGAAGGCCTTCAGGTACGGCTGCATGAGGCAAAGAAACTATGTTGCTTCTGGACATCGATAGGAGGTGAGATAGACAGAGGCAGTGAGTTTAAGAATCCCAAAGCTGTCAGTATAACAGGCTACGATGCAAACCTGCAGCTCTTTGCAAAAGATGGCAAGGCTTGTGCTCGCTTAATTGTGAAAAAATCATTCTGTGATTGGAGGTCCCAATTTAATAAGTCGTGGGTAGGTTTCTATAGCTCTGAAGATAAAGAGACAAACGACTACGAATGGTGGCAATGGCAATGGGCAAAAAAATTCAATCTAAACACGGATTTTCATGACTTATGGTATGATGTCTATGAGTATCAGTCAGGTATGGCAATTGCTCCAGGCGTCCAAGCACGCTTCATACTGCGGGATGAGATAGTGAAAGCAAGAACCGCAACCTGGAGGAAGTAAAGGTCTATACATAAAATGTAATATAAAAGATATTATTTAACCCCTACAAACTTTAAATAATGGTTCAATGATTTCTTTAAAAAGGCAAAATAAGACAGTAAAGACCAGGGTTGCTCTAATTGTATATTTAAATAAAATTATTAATTAAGACAATCACATAACAGCAGCTTTAAAAGAATTTCAGGTCCTTCATTTGTGTTGTTTTCTACTGGAAACTGACCAATAAGTCATGAGCCTATATGAGTCGTTACAGACATGCTGTATCAGATACATGCTGCAAGTCATTATGTGGTATGAAATTGCAGTAAAGTAATGACAAACTGGGTTTGAGCCACTCAGAAAAACTGTATTCTACAACTTGTTAATCACAGAGCACTGATAAATTGACATTTAACAGTATAAAACTTATGCCCAAAAAAAAAAAAAAAAAAAATCCACACGATCAGTATCAAGATTTTTTGTGTGTTTTTTGTTTTTGTTTTTAAATGTATGTACGTGTTACCGGATAAATGTGATTTTTTTTTTTTACTCGATGGTAAATGGGTATGGTACGTGCATTGTTTTGCCTCTACATTTTGAATTTTATTGTGTTTATTTGTATTTTTTATGATTTGAAAATGTTTAAAGACCGACATAAACTTGGTATGACATGCTTGTGCTTATCACCCATCTAAAACAATGTGCCATTAAGGTCAGAGTCTTGAGGGTTCAAGTGAGTCAGCTTTAATTAAGACAAGAGCAGAAGTCTCACGCTGTACTATAACATCTGCTGTAAATATTTAACTGGATATCACCTGCCTGGAAAAAAAAGTTTTACAATACTAACATTAAAGGTCTGAAAATGACGTTTTGGTTTTTTTTTTTTAAACTACAGTATAAAAGTCTTCTGTAAAAAGTTTTTATCTGTCATGATAATGTGCTGCTCTGCGAAGGCTTTTCAATGATAGAAAAATGCTCCAGCATGTCTAATTAAACAAGATGCACTGTTGATTCAGGTGTTTGCAAAAGATTCAGAGAATGTAAATTGCTTGGATGGATAAATGACATTAGTATTATGCTGTAAGTAGTATAAGGGTCTATAATTTATGAAGGACACTCTGTACTGATTGTAAAAAATTGTGTGTTCATTAAACCCCATTTCATCAGTCACATTAAGGCTTTTTTCTACAATAAAAGGAGTTAGATCTGTAAAATTGTGAAGACAGGTGTTTTTCTTTTTCAAATTACAAAACCTCTTTTTATAAAAAAAAAAAAGTACGTATGCAACACACACACACAATTCTTTTTTTTTTTTTTTGTCAGAGGGAGATCATTTCCATCCCTTGTGACACGTACAAGTTGTCGTTCCTAGCCAAGTCCCAGGCAGGACTATCAAAAGGTCTTTATATTTTAGTGAAAGAGATGAATACCGTTTTAATGTGGTGAGATGAGGACAGCACAAGACCCAGCAGATCACAAGATAATGAGTCATCATTAAAAGTGTTGCAGGCTCAGCTTTACAAAAATAGTAATACAAAGATTTCTCTAGAGAACAGGCCAGAGCCAAGTGTTAATGACAAGCAGACACTTGTTTGTTCCGTCTATAAAAGTCTAAACACTATTACATTCTTCTTGAAAAAAAATGAATTGATGATCAAATGTGTCAGACTGTTAGTCAGCTTAAAATACCTTATTCCTGCTTTGAAATGGGATGATTCAAATGTAGAGAAGGACAACATACACTCATCTCGAACCTCGAACTGGTATACCTGTCCAACTGCTCATTAATGCAAATATGTAATCAGTCAACCCTTGGCAGCAACTCAATGCATTTAGGTATGTAGAGATAGTCAAGACGACCTGCTGAAGTTCAAGCTGAGCCTCAGAATGGGGAAGAAAGGTGATTTAAGTGACTTTGAACATGCCCTGGTTGTTGGTGCCAGACAGGCTGGTCTGAGTATTTCAGAAACTGCTGATCTGCTGGGATTTTCCCACACAACCATCTCTAGGGTTTATAGACAATGGTCTGAAAAGGAGAAAATATCCAGTGAGAAGCAGTTCTCTGGGAGAAAATGCCTTGTTGATGCTAGAGGAGAATGGCCAGACTGCTTAAAGTTGATAGGAAGGCAACAGTAACTCAAAAATAACACTTGTTTCAACCAAGGTATGTAGAAGAGCATCTCTGAAGACACAACATGTTGAACCTTGAAGCAGCAGAAGGCAACACCAGGTGCCACTACTGTCAGCTAAGAACAAGAAACTGAGGCTACAATTCACATGAAATCACCAAAATTGAACTGAAGATTGGAAAAACGTTGCCTTGTCTGATGAGTTTTGATTTCTGCTGCAACATCTGGATGGTGGGGTCAAAATTTGGCATAAAGAACTCGAAAACATGGATCCATCTTGCCATATATAAACAGTTCAGGCTGCTGCTGGTGTAATGGTGTGGGGGATATTTTCTTGGCACATTTTGGGCCCCTTAATGCCATCTGACCACATTTAAACACCACAGCCCACCTGAGTATTGTTGCTGACCATGTCCACCACTTTATGACCACAGTGTACCCATCTTCTGATGGCTGCTACCAGCAGGATAACGTGCCATGTCACAAAGCTCAAATCATCTCAAACTGGTTTCTTGAACATGACAATGAGTTCACTGTACTCAAATGTCCTCCACAGTCACCAGATCTCAATCCAATAGAGCACCTCTGGGATGTGGTGGAACGGGAGATTCACATCATGGATGTGCAGCTGACAAATCTGCAGCAACTGTATGATGCTATCATATCAATGCGGACCAAAATCTCAGAGGAATGTTTCCAGCACCTCGTTGAATGTTAGTTTAGCTATGCTTACAACACTAACTGGGTTAATTTTTGTACCAAAAAAAAAAAAAAAAAAAAAAAAAAAAAAAAAAAAAAAAAAAAAAAAAAAAAAAAAAAAAAAAAAAAAAAAAAAAAAAAAAAAAAAAAAAAAAAAAAAAAAAAAAAAAAAAAAAACAGGTATAAGAAGAGTGCAACCAATTGAAACATGTCATTTTTACTTCAATTCTTCAATTCAACCAAGCATGGCTGAACAGATGTGTTTAATCCAGGGGTTATCAAACCATAGCACAGGCCCCACTGGTGAGGCCACTGCAGGTAAGGCATAGATTCTGGTAAAAAAGTGGAGTGACACTAAGCTGAATGAATACAATTCTTGTTTGCTGATGCCATCATGCTGATCTTTTTTTGTTTTCCCGTTTATTCTTAATGATAGATCAAAATTTGTGGAGTGTGACTTGAACTGGGGCAGTAAAAGTTCTCAGAACCACTGGTTCAATGGAAGCGTGTACCTATGACACTGCTGGTGGTTCCTCCTGGGCAGCCGACTGTGGAGAGGCAGGGGCCGTTGTTTCCTGCGCTTGAAACAAAGATCACATTGTGCTTCTGCACAGCTTCTGTGATCACCTCACAAATCCTCCTGAAAGACAAATTGACAGTGACAAATCGGTAACTGTACGCAACAAGGACCGACAGAATCAGCGCACCCCCTCCATCTACTTACCCTGAATTGGGCCAGTGTGTGGCCTCCCCGTAACTATAGTTAACCAGGTCACACTTGTAGTTGATTACTTCAATCATCTTTAAGTGACACAGACAAATAAAGAATAAGGTGGTGTAAAAAAAAAAAAATAATAATAATAATAATATATATATATATATATATATATATAAATAAAAGAACAAAGCAGACA
>VUQI01063409.1:83794-94159 GCA_015106735.1 Paratilapia polleni | reverse complement strand
CAACAGCTTCATTTTTCAGCATGACAATGATCCCAAACACACTGCCAATGCAGTAAAAGCATACCTGGATAGAAAAACACACTATGGAACACTATCAGTCATGGATTGGCCTCCCCAGAGCTCAACATTATTGAAGCAGTGTGGGATCATCTTGACAGAAAATGGAACAAAAGGCAGCCAACATCCAAAGAAGAGCTTTGAATGTCCTTCAAGAAGCCTGGAGAACTATTCCTGAAGACTACTTACAGAAATTAGAAGAAAGCTTCCTAAGAGAGTTCAGGCTGTGTTGAAGAATAAAGGTGGTCATACCAAATATTGACTTTCAAGCTTGTTAGAATTGTACAAACTCTGTTTTGGCCTTATATACTGTATTTCCATGTATGTTTGCACATGTTTCAATAAATCACCGCACCTATTTCTCATTTTCCCAGCAAAATGTAAAAAAAAAATGAGCGGTGGCTTGAGACTTTTGCACAGTACTGTATAAAAAAAAAGAAAGCTGGAAACTTTAAAATGGCAAAATTTTTCACGTTGTCCTCAAGTTCAGAAAAAAAATCATGTGGTCTTTCTCCTGTCAATTCATTTTTTCTGATAAAATAAATTGGCATGTGAGAAGAGCGAAGAAAAGGGACAAAATTTCATTTGGCAGCGAGAAGTGGGAAAACTTAAATTACACACGAAAGTGAAAGAAAGCTCGTAACGCTGCACGGTCATGGTCGGTTGATGTCCTGATCCGTATCCCACGCATCTTAGGTTGGTCATTATCAGAGTTTCTCCATAGAAAGGAGCTGCTGCATTATTTTTTCATGATCACCAATCTTGCTTGTACACTCACCACATTTACTGGCATCAATTTTCTTTTAAAAGGAAATAGTCAGGCAAAAAAAAACACACTAAGTGTATTGTGTCTGACTGCTAATACGCTGGGTAGTTTGGGGGGATTTTTAAAGTTGTTCACTTATGAATACAAACAACAATAGATAGATGAAATTGGACAAAATACAATGCAGGACACTAGGGATTAGATGATGATAGGGAGTCCTAAGGCTGAAACTTGGTGTGTTAAGCCAGAACTTTCAGAGCTCTGCTGCAAACATTGTACACTACTGAGGCACTGGCAAGTACAGATGGCTCTTCTGCCATCTATTACTTCTCTCTAGACAAATCACTTTATCCAGTTAGATTTATGTGAGCATGACATCCAGCAGGCATTTGGACCTGCTGCTTTCCTCAATGCTTTCTACATTAATGAACCAAAATGACACACGGCAAAATACATTGCTGGCAACATTGACACCTTGTGGTCAGTTAGCTCTAACACGACCCCGAATCTCATCAGCCACATAACAGATGAAAAGCACTCAGGCAGAAATGTGATTCAAAACAAATGACGTTAGCCTCAAAATAAGAAGCTGCCCTTATTTAGTCTTCTTAAATTCAGATGCTCCTGCTGGTATGAGCAATTACTGCACAGGTGCTCTTCTGAATTCATAATTGCAGCAGCAAGCACACGACTGGAAGAGATGTCAGACCCTGACACATCTTAGCAGGGAGAATGGTCACATTAGTAAAGTAATGTACAGATCACAAAACACTTTAATTTTCCATTAATTTGTAAAATAGATGAACATAAATCTAATTATGATGAATGTTTGGAGACTGTTACAATATTTGCTCAGTTTTAATGCTCTGTTAGGGAGAAAGTCTGATCTGTTCGTCTTGTTTGTCTTGGGGTCCCTCTGGACTCAAGTTCCACCCTAATCTCACCAGTCCCTCCAAAAAAGGCCCACTGCTATAATTATAAACAAGCCATTTAAATTACCAGCATAAACGAATTATTTGTCATGCACAAAAAGTGTCCAAACATGTCACTAGGTGGTGTGATGAATGCAGCCTGCATGTAATTGAGAAGATAAAAGCTCTCAGCTCTATTCGACCACAGCCATGAATGCCGAGGAGTTTCTCCCCCCTTTGCAAACAGCATTCTTATGATAATGGAATAATGCTGGTGCTTTAGTTAATTGTGTATAGGCGATAGTGGTGGGCACCTTTTGTTGTGGGCTCTCACGAGCTTAAAGGAAAGAGCTGGCGGGGATTATAACTCTTATGGAACTTCTTTAATCCCCCCCACCCAAAAAAAAAAAAAAAAACATACTTTATTCCCACTTTGCATTCAACGTGTTGAGTGTTTTTCTTTATTTGATGTGGTCTCAGATTTTGTAGGGTGGATTCAAGATAAGATTTCACATATATGTGATGCCTACTAAATGCTCCCTAACCTGGGGACAAAATAAAATACAAGTATAGGAAGATTTTGCCAGATAAACAGCAGAACCCTTTACAACAAGTGTAACATATCAGTTTGTTCAGTGTGCCCAAATCAAAATTCCACCCTTTCAGGGTAAAGTAGGACATTGACTTTGCTTAAGTGGGACACCTTTCTTAACCTCACCTACATAACATGCTACCTCAAGTTCCAACTGTGGGGCTACAGCTAAATGTTAATGGAAATACTTGTATTTGTATTGAAATTGTGCATTTCAAGCTGTTTTTATATTAAACGGAGTCACCGGGTAGGCTGGTTTTACCAGATCCTGGCTTGTGACAGCCTCACCAATAGCTGATGGCAGACTGTGATAACGCTGCATCCCAGCATACTATAAGACTGTAACTAAAACATAATAACTCGTAAGGTATAAAGACCAACATAGGACTTGGAAAGGTCTGCAAAAACTTTATGTTTCTTGCAGGTAATAGTGCATTCTCTACAAACTGGTTAAACTGGTAACATAAGAGCAACTACACAATGAAAACGGTATAATGCTACGTAGTAGTACAATTTGTAATACTTCTGTTAAAATGTAGGCCTAATGCTAAGTTATACCACTTTTGACACTTATACACTCTATATTAGGAAAAAGTGCTTTTTTACCTATTTTTGAACCTAAATTAATTGACTATATCATACCTTATCGTACCTATGTAATTTTTATCCAGTCTCATAGCCAAATCCCTGTTTTATTTGCTTATTAGAACTAGTCTACAAAATGTATACATACATGCGGATTTCACCTGCACTATCACACAGGCATACAGTTATTATATATAATGTTTTACCCAGCTGGTGCCAATTAGCTTAACTACTTACCCCTTTTGTACTTTTTATTTAAAAATTAGCCATCAGTAGATACATGAGCTAGCTATATTTAGCACAATAGTCTAGGCTAGCAGTTGTGGAGTCTGTTTAATTCAGATGGTTAATTGATAATATGTAGTAAAATGGCTCATTTATGTGACATGATTCAAATGAGTGTTGTTGAGTTGATGAGAAGTGATGGCGTGCACCAACAGGTTTGTTTTCAACTGTCTGGAAACAAGGTAGGGATGGAGTTACATTTCACAAGTCCAAAGCTGCTGTATTTTATTTTATTTTTTTGTAAAGCATTATAGTTAAATAAATATATATATATATTTATGTGAACTGTAGTACCACTTATGAAGGTAAAAACAAAAGCTAACCTAGCTGTATTAACTTGGTAGCTGTTGCTGGCCTTTTGCAGTTAAGCTAACTAGCGTAGGGAGGCTAGGCTGGGTAAATTATATTTATCCCAGTGAAAATACTTATATTTTGTAATTATATTCAAGTAGAATATCACAAAACAGGGGCATTTTCATTATTTGTTACAAACAAGTGAAGGAAGTTATAATGAGGGCAAAGCAAGTGCGGCTAAATGCTTATTTGACATAAATTGGGTAAGCTAGACTTTAACCGAATAGCTAGCCAGTAAATTAGACATGTTTTAGCTAAGAATGTAATTATTCTCAAACAAGAGAGAACATAAAAATATATATTATTTGATGGGAAATGTATGATCACATTAGTGATATTACTACTAAATTTGGTCAACAGTTGACCAAGATAACCCTGTTTTGTTATGAATCATTAACTCAGTAGTAGTTGTGTCCTCATGCAATTTCAAAAATAAAGTAGAAAACACACTGAAGATGTGTGAAATAAATATATCATCCAGGTATTTTTAAGGAGTGCAGTGAGAGGTGTCATTGGGACCACATCTTTTAAAAGGAAAACCTAATATCCCCACTCATATATCTAATATAACTTGTCATATATCTGCAGAAATATTAGAATTGACTTGAATTAAACTTCTAAACAAGAAAAATAAACTTGTCAGTTGACCCTTGGAAGACATTTTTAAGTGCACAACCATGCTTTAATGCACTTGTAGATCATCTGTTGGAGAAAATTATTAACTTGTGATAAAAAAAACTAGACATTTTTTTTGTAAATTACAGCTTTGCCACAAATGTGATTATCTCGTTCAGTTTGTCTTGAAATTGTTATTTTGGTTAAGGAGTTAGCATTTTATTAAATTTGCAGTGTAAACTACTTTATCTGCCGATTTAACTTCTGGGTGGATACAAACACCCCTGTTTTACTTTGAGTTTGCGTCGTGGACCCTTCTGGAGAGCTGTGTCCTCAATAAGGTTGCGCGTTTTGGGGGATAAATCAACGCTACAACCGAGGCACTGGTTAAAAAGCTGGACAATTTGTAAACTTTTTGTAATTAAAAGAAGGTCAGATCCTCTCTTTTTTCGCAATGTCCCCCTAAAGTGCCGGTATTTTTAGCTGAAATTGGACGTAGAGGGTGCACCTTTGCGCAGAGACTGGTTTAACGCTGAAAGGCTCCTCTGGGTGCACAAAGACAGCGGCTCGCAGAGGAACTTGTTCAGAGTGAGCCAGGGACGCTGGGAGGCGAAATAAACAATCTCCGGACTCGAAGTAGCAACGGCCGAGCACTTTTATTTCTCGAAACACGATATTCCGCCACCCATCCGAGAAAAACAAGGTAAGGACTTGTTTTCAATACGTTTCAGCGGGACTTGAGGGCTGCGGAGCGGGTTAAACCTCCTTCGCTCTGGCTTCCCGAGCATGGTTGTTTTTGCAGAAAATGGCGTCATCGCCCTCTTGTTTCTGCCTGGCCGCGGCGGGGAGAGGAATAGTTTCAGAGACTTGTAGCAGCCTTTTACACGTAGCGTTTACTTCCTCAAAGGTAAAATCTCCTACTGCGATCTGTTGTATTCAATAGAAACCAGTCAAAATATGGGGTTGTTCACGATTTCGCTCGGTAGAAGGACGCGCAAAGATGGAAGGGTCACCGGTCCTGTGCGCCAAGCTGCTTGTTGGAAAAGGTGCCACGGAGCCGCAAAACGCAGCGTTTTACATTCACTATGATATCGTTCCCTACCACTCAAGGCTAATCCAAATGTTCGAGGATGTTTTAGTGTTGCTATCATGGTAGCGATGGACGTATTTATGCGAGTGCTGCACCTTGTCTTTGTGTGTATTTTATTCGGGTTAGCCCGTTTTTACGCCGCACTCCCCTGCCATGCTGCAATAGTTATGAGGGGCCTCTCTTTTACGGCTTGAAAGGTGCATTTTATACTTGGCTTTTCCTTTGATCAAGTTAAGCTGCTCCTTTGTTGCTCAAAATAGTGGCGTTTTTAGGCTGACAATATAACCGTGTAAAAAGAGATTTTCGGGGATAATGGGGGCGATGCAAATCGTGCCATGAGAACGACGACTGCCCTGCGCTCTGGTTCGCAGCTTGCCAGGCGAGGATAGCCTGAATGCGATAAAAAAATAAAAGTCTTTTGAACGAATCACACAGTTTGCACAAAACTGGGGAAGTCCGGCGCTGCGCAATGATTGTGCTGTTGCTTTGCGCAGAGAACGGTGGCAGCTGCTGTAACCGCCGCCACCTTTTCGCCGCGATATTTTTTGTGTATGTTGGCCAACCTTTTGTAAATAGTTGGACTCTTGGATAAAAGAGCACAATAGCATTCATGCGGGCCCTTTATGGCCTGTGAATGTGGTCCTAAGTCACACTCCGGCTGTCCAGTCTTTCCCCGTCAGCTACGTGCATGCGTCCTAGCTCTGGCCACCACACATCCACCATAGCGAGGCCACTGGGTTCCCTGTGTAAACGCTCTGCTTGGTTCCTCCTGTGGCCAAAAGTCGATGACGGATCGTGTGGTGAGTGTTAGCACAGGCCACCAGGATTAAATCGAAACAACCACAAAAAAATCAGCCACGGAGACTGCACATCGCTCGCTCCGTGCACATTTTTATTAAGTTTCCTGAGTTATGCAACCGCATCCCCGTAGAGCGAACTGCTCATCCGCCTTTATTTAGTCGTCCCCCACCATCGGACGGATATTTCTGTGGTAATATCGGGTCAATTGGACCAGTCCCTGTGGCGACGACACTGAATTAGGAAGATATGTCATTTGCAAATCACCCAGTGCCATTTGCGTCACAGCCCGCGGCCTCGCACGCCCATGGGGGGCGATGGAGTTGCAAATGGAGACTGTGTGTGTGTGTGCTGACGCTGCCCCAGCTGAAAGAGAACCAATAGACACGGACTCGGGCGGCAACAATCGCCGTGCGCTTTCACTCTCCAGTAGTGCACTGGCTTGGGATTCCGTATCAACACGGAAGATCGCGCCGTTTATTCGAGATGGTTAGGTTTCCATCGCTCTCCTTGGGATGCGTAAGTGGATGCGTACACACACTGGTTAAACCTGCTACAGGGCTCGACAGGCCAGCCGGAGAGGAGTATATCCGTCCGGTCCTTTCCTCATGGTGCTCGGTGCATGTGGCTATTGTGAACTCGCTCATGTGGATACATGTCTTTCCACTGGATCGTGATGTTATGGCCGTAAAACCTTTATTAACAGCGCAGAGAATAGGAATGGATTATGATTCGGACACTGGATAAGCACTCGCTCGTTTTTTGTTACATCCATGGCGCGCCACGCGTTTCTGGTTTGGAGATGAGCATGGCGTTTTTACCCAGGAACGTTTTATTTGTTGCCGTTGCGCTTTGGGACACTGCGCATGGTTTGATCGGCCAGACATTAGAGAACTAGGCAGAAAGTCATGAAATGCTGATTATGTCAGTTTGAGGATTATTTATAGGCTACTGTTGTGTGGCAAAGTGAATTATATACTATCACTCTTTTTTAAGCAGTTTTTTGCTTTTAAAAGAATATAACGGAAATGCTTGAGCATGAATAGGAATATTGCAGTGATGCCAATATATAGCCTTTTAATCAGTGAATTTAATTAGTAACACTATCTGATATTAGCTGCATATGTTTTATCTGACTAAGCCCAAACTATATGTTTGCATTGAGTTTTTTAATTTAGATGACACTGTCCACTTCCTGTGCCTTTATTAAAAAAGGCTACAGATGGTGCCATGTTCTTTAAGAACATATCAGTAGAGATTGCGACCTGTATGGTGAAATATGTTCCCTAAAGCAGAGATGCCACCCTGAGGTAATAGAGTAGTGTAGCATTTTTTTTCTTTGACAGTTTAAGGTTCCCAACTTTGAACCTGCAGGTGGCTGTTATTTCAGTATTTGATTAACTGAAAACTTGGTGTTAGAACCTGGTTGTACTGCCCCCTATTGCCTCTCTTCCCTCTATTGCTCCCATCTCTAAAAGCTATGACAGTGCATGAGTAACTCTGACAAAATAGAGATGGTCAGTCTAACCTTCAGGAGGGATATGAATGGGTAACAAGGACATGAGTTTAGATGACAAAGTGGGTGACAAAGAACTAAAATTAAAAAAGAGGTGGGGGTTGGTGGTCTGAAGTTGACAGAATTGTCCTTCATAATCAGCCACTATATATTTGTATTGCATGTATTATATATTGTTTCATATGACTTTCATTTATGCCATTTATTTGCAAGTCTTTTAACTACCTCAGCTGGGCTTCCATTCTTTTCATCCTAAACATTTAGTTTTTAGCAGCTTGAGATTGGAACAGCAGCCAAGGCTGCCTGGCAGTCTTCCTTGCTGAAGCACCACAGGTATCTTGGTTTTCACCGGGGCAGATGCTGACTGCAACAGTTTAATGACGTCACTGTATGATTCAGTCAGGTTAATGATGTAGTGTTGTGTTCAGTGTCTGAGTCAGCTTGTCGAACCAATGCGCAAGTTAAGTCAGTCAACAGCCCTTTTAATCTGCCAGTCACACATCTCAGTCAGTGGGGCCCATAGAGATAGAGCAAAATATCCATTCACCCAGGCAGAAAGATAATCAATTTCAGCCAGCCAGCCAGTCAGCTAGTAAGTCAACTAGTGAGCCAGGAAACTATGGTGGTATATTTTGAGAATCCACAAACCAGTTGTTAAGCACACCAGCCCAACCTTTCTCGCGGTGTCAGTGGTGAAGATGAAAGTAAAGTTTTCAGTACAGATCAATCTGTCAGAAAAAAATGACTTTTTGCCCATTGTGATAGAAATATCTCTGACTTCTTAGAACATTTGTTCGAGGCTGTTGTCAAAACAGTGTTACGTCATTACAGGGTAGTGTGGGATCTCAGGTGAGCTGTGTGTGTGTTTTGGATTTCATTGCTTGCTTTCTTTGTCATTTAATGTTGACATCACCCTCTACAGGGCTTGTAGTTAATTATACATTTACATGGGATTTTAGAGCCTCAATTTGAAGTAGACTATAAGCTGTGCATCCACACCTGGCCTGTAAATGCCCATTTTGCATCTCTCGTGGTTATATTTATTTAAATCTGTGTCTGTGTTCCCTTTCCATGCTCTGCTGCTGCATCTCTTTACGTTGCTCTAATGTGCTGTGTGCTTGCTTTGAAATAAGACTACACAATGTGCTATGCAGAATTCCTTTTATATCTGGTTTGGTCTAATTTAGCTGTTGTGTGTCCTGCCACTGAGTATATTTTTTTACAGGGTGTTCTGGCTTGATTGAGTTGATGGAAATGATCACATAAAAGCAAGTCAAGATCCTATGTTTCAGTCCAGTAAACTTTGCAGAGCAAACAAATCTGGGCAGGAACTGAAATTTGGTGTTGGGGAGAATGATTGGTATCTGTAATTCTGGGTAATACTCCACATGCGTGGGGGTGTATACCTCTCAGGTATTTTTCCATTTGCAATCAAAACACCGTAGAGAACGATTTGTTTCACGATGATTAATGTTTGCGAGTTTCAGTAGAATGATATCTCTACTCTCAATACCAACTGGTGTTTGTGTCTATGTGAGATCCCATATGTTCCTGGGCACCAACCTGTTAGTGTTGTGACGCAGGATGTTACTGTAACACGCAGTGAGATCAGATAATCATATTTAAATGTGAATGTTTATTTTCTGCCACCGATGAAGTGGTAAACTCCACTGAATTTATTTAAGCTTGTTTTAGTTTTACAGTTAGAGGGAGTGTTTGACAGTCGTACATCTATGTGCCCAAAAATGTTGGGACACTGTGTAAAATGTAAATACAAACAGAATGCCTCAATCTTCTTAACTGCTTGTCCAATGTAGGGTCACGTGGGGGGGTGACATAGGGCAAATGGTAGGGTGTACCCTGGATAGTTTTTCCAGTCTATCACAGGGATAACAACTATGTCTTTGGACAGTGGGAGAAAATCCATTCAGGCACAGGGAGAGCATAGAAACTCCCAGTAGAAAGGCCCCAGCTGATCATGAGATTTGAACCAGAAACCTTCTTGCTTTGAGGCAAAAATCTATGACAGGGGCATTCAATGATTTCAGAGTAACACCTCCCAATCTAAGAGACTTGGGGGTTTTCATCATCTCCAATACATGATATCATTAAATGATTCAAACAATCTGGAGAAATCAGTGTACACAAGGGATAAATACCCCCCCCCCCAAAAAAAAAACAAAAACAAAACATGAATTATTAGTGGAAATCACTGTGTGGTCTCAGGAGCGCTTCAAATAACCATTGTCAGTGAACACAGTTTGTTGCTGTATCCACAGTTGCAAGTTAAAACTCTGTCATGTATAAAAACAAAACAAAACATAGGTACAAAAAAACAACAACAAAAGAATATAAACAACTTTAGGGATGCACCAATCCAACTTTTTCCAGTTCTGATGCAATACAAATACCTTGGCTTTGGGTATCTGCTGATATAGAGTACCGATCCATTACCAGTGTTAAATTAATAAACCATATTTTTTCCCTGTGAGGAAGTGACTGAAAATCATTCCTCTGACTGTAAGCTAACATCAGGCTCAACTTAAACATCATTTTCCTAATTTTACATTTTATTTGTAGCTAACAATTCCATCCAAGAATATACATTTACTGAACTGGTTTTTACATATAAAATAACAAATCACAACAGTACAAAAGTACACAAAAAATGTATTGCAGTTATTCATCCAATTTATTTGTACTGGGCTCATTTTAGCTCATGCTAAATCCTGCTGTTTTTTTTTTTTTTTTTTTTTTTTTTTTTTTTTTTTTTTTCTTCCTCCTTTTTTTTTTTTT
>VUQI01063409.1:52040-62649 GCA_015106735.1 Paratilapia polleni | reverse complement strand
CCCCCCCCCAGCAACATAATGAAGTATGTTGTTGTATAGCAACATAGGATACAGAGCTGTAACAAGCTGAAATCCAGTTTTACTCAAGCAAGTGAAATCTTTTGATACACTAGGTCTATTTGTGACCTAATATCACAGAATGTCAAAGAAGAGTTTGAAGAGTTTTTACATGTGTGAAAAGTTCATATGGTCACAAAACAGGTTAGATTAGAACATTTCAGAGAAGTTAGAAAAGGTCAACTGAATTATTAATGTATAAATGTGTTTTAGTTTTGTTTTTTACTACCTTGTTAATCACATTACACCCCTGAGATTTATCTTCTGACCTTTTCCATCCTGAGTATCCAGGTTGGAAAACACTCCTCTAATTTCTATAATTTCTTAATAATGTACAAGTTTCCTAAAGGAAGAGAAAACTCACTATAATCCATTAATGTATAAGATGATTCTTTTCCTGCTCAAAAATGATTTTAACAATCTATCAGACAACTGAATACTATGTTAATTGAGGGACACTGTGCCAGATTTGCAGTAGTACCACTGCCCTAGTCATGCAGTGTGCACAGAATATCACCAGCCAGCTTTCCCCTTTAGCAAAACAGCATCCGATCAGATCAGGAAAGAGGAAGACAAGCACTGGATAACTGAAACATGTCTTTATAACCTTCCTGACCCTCCTGACTTCCATCCCTCTCCCTAATGAGCTGCCATGCACTGTCATCTCTCAGAGGCACAGATCAGAATTCAAATCCATAGAGGGTGGCCAACTAAATTCTTCCAGCCAAAAGAGACAAACTAAAGGATTCCAAACCAGTGAATGTTTTTGGTGCTGTACTAAAAATGTAAGTTTGTGGGAGATACGAGGCATCAGTAGACACAATGGAGAAATGAACAAGAAGGTATAGTGCCTTCACTTTTAACGGTGGGAATTTTTTCACACACACACACACACGCACACATGTACGCACATACATGCATGGGCACACACTTACATACGTTGCAAGTTTAGGCTAGAGCTGTAGAAAGCTAATTTGCACCACATTGAAATGCATCTCAATTAAAAAGAAACACATCGAGGTGCCAGGGGAGGAGAGAGATGTGAGAGAACGGGAGGGAGGAACGGGGTGTGAAACAGATAGTGTGTGAGAGTATGAGAGTAATAGAAGGGTGAGGGGGGGGGAGCTCAACTGGCAAGGGAAGAAGGGAGGGAGAGAGAAACAGAGGGAGAGAGAGAGTATTTTCATCTCCATCTCTTGGAAAAACATCTCATTTTGGGATGAATCAGATTTAGAAAGGGTGTTAGGAGGTTCAGGCGCAGCTAAAATCCTAACTAACTTCAACCTCGTTATCACCACCTCTTTGGTTTGGTGCCAGCACACCAGGGCTGTCCCTGCAAAAACTGTGTGTGTCCGTGTGAGTATGACTGTGTTTGTACTCAGATATTTTTAAGCCCAAGGCCATGTTCTGCTTGACAGAATGGGTGGAGGATAAGTAAAAGACACAATGAGGTTTTACCTAAGTATGTAGGCAAATGTGACTGCAGGCTGGCATCAGTGAGCTTTGGGTGGTAAATTCTTCATTCCTCATTGTCATATTTGTCCATGTTGAAAATTAGATAATGCGTATAAGTACATTTGAGTGTGTATGTGCTGTTATGTGTGATTTAGTAAGTGTGCATCTGAGAGAACAAACAACATCCGGAGGAAAGAAAAAAAAAAACAAAACATACCCAATCTGTCACATGAAAAAATCAGGATTTGCTTTGTATGCCTCTACCATTTTGCATGGGTTGTCATGTTCTTAAAACAACCCACCATCTTAATAACAATGCCAAATACAAGCAGAGTAATTTTTCCTGATGTCAAGATACTTAACTGGACTTCTTCCTTTAACCTGGTGTTTGCCTCTGCAATTTGCACATATCTTAAAATGAAAAGCATTAGGGGAAATGAAGTCCCTTTAATCTTCTTCTGTTTTATGATGTAACGCCTTACTCCTGACTGTATTACCGTAACACCATCATAACCATGATGTAGTACACCTACCTTCTTCAGCATTAGTACTAATCAGATGGTCAGCATTATAACTATCATTAAGAAGAACCACAACAGTACTGTCATCATCATCATCATCTTGACTGCCATCAGCGACACCATATCAGCACATCATCTGAGACTACATCTCATTTTCACCTGACCGGAAAAAAACAAACTGATGGGGGTTATGAAGGCTAAATGTTTGGCTCGTTGCATGATTGCCTGTCCATGTACAATGAGGTTCAAAATCTCTACTGAAACATCTGCGTGGATCCCAGAACTGAAACTCATCTAAACAGAGTGCAGGAGGTAAATTGAGGAGGTATAACAGAGGACACTTTCCCACTGAAATGAATTTTCTTTGATACATTATTACTGTTACCATAAATGTAGCTAGACAACATGGAATAAATTCTGATTATTAAATATCCTGAGCCCACCGACCGGTGGCATGTCATCTCTTCCTGCATTTTCACCTCGGCTTTTCGGCCAGTGCACTGTAAGTACCGTGTACCCCAGCACTTGCCACTCGTGTCACCTGAGTTATAAGCTGCCTTCATATGTGTTTAAGTCTATGGTCTTGTATGGTCAATCCTCTTAGCCTCTCCTTGTTTATGCTTGCAGGTTGTATAACTAAAATAAGCAGTGGCCTTCTTTCATATAAACCTCATGCTGGTGACAAGCATGTCAAAGCCAAAAGATCCAACTGTGTTTCAGCGAAGACCCTGACAGCTAAATATATAAATATATAAGCTAAAAAAGAAAAACTGCTTACATGGGTTTTCCTTTTTCCTTCAATACTTTGAGTTAGCATAATCTCTCTCTCTCCCCTTCTCTCTGTCCCTCTTTTCTTTACGCTCACTTATTCTTTCCTTGCACACACATGACTGAGCAGATCCAGCACACACAAACAGCCAGGAAGACAAACACACATACCAGAATACACACATTTTTGGGTACATGCTTCACAATGACAGCCCCATACTGTACTTGGACAATAAAATACATCAGCAAACTACTCAGACAACCTCTGAAGGCACTTTGTCTTGTCTTGTGTGTCTTTATGGCCTCTCAATCTGGCCTTGATGACACCGCTTATGAGCCTTTAAGCAGCCCTCTGTTGTGCATGGCCTGACAGAGTTGTCATTACATTAAGTAGGGACTCTCTATTAGTGCAAATGGTGGCACATAACCAGATAATCGGCTGTGGACAGCAAGTGTGGCTATGTGGGAGGTGAGATGCTAACGGATGGTGTGTGGGAGAGTAATGTTTTATGTTGGAGGAAGTGTGATATTTCCATTATAGACAAGCTTAATTGATAAACAGGACAATAAAAGCAGAAAATGGCCCCATAGATTTGTGCCTACAGCACAGGCAGTTGTACTGTAGGATGTCACTATATATAATGGGTAGTAATGGCACTGACAATAATAGCATATTAAGTAGAGGCTTTAGAACACTATCAGATAATGTCATCATTGTAGAGAAATAAAAGACTAATAAAATCCCCCTCATAAAAGGAGGGAAGCAGCGCTTTCCCTGAGGGATCCCTGTGTTTCTTTCTTCTCACACTCCTCACTCATCTCACCTAATCTCTCCCCCACTCCCTCACCCCGGCCGGCTGTATTTTACTCGCACCACCCTCCGTGAGTGGAATACTGACAATACTTCTAATTGTCACAAATAGCCACGTTTAATTCCCATGCATAATAAGCGAGAAGTTAAAATGTAAAAGAGAGCCGTGGAGGAGCTGCGCTGCACACGCTCGTTTTCTGCTTTTGGCACATGAAAACAATTCATGAAACACTTCTTTAAGTATCTGATGGTGATTATTTAAACAAAAACCCCAAAAGTACTCGGTTTTAACGCACTAACGATTCGGATGATTACAGCAAATCAGAAGGAGCACTTTGGAGTGTTTTCCGGGAAAAAAATGAAAAAGAAAAAAAAAATCAAGCAACAATTCCGGCCAAAGTGTACTCACCACAATATCCGGATCAGCGCACGGTGTATGGAGAATCCCGAGGAGTTTCCCGTGTCTTTCTTCACCCCAAGTTGAGGACAGCGATCAGATGCGGTCCCACAGTCCCGACTGAACTGCAAAGAGAAAAGGTAAGACCACATTGACAAAAAGCACGTCAGCCAGATTCTCACATCCCGGGCGGCAATCGAGGTCAATCCCCCCCTACCCACCCGAAAAGTACATCAATAATTACACACGTATAGCTTTGTAATCCGGGGCTCTACCTCTTAAATGAGGCGGGATGACCACCAGAGAGTAAAAGAGACCGTTAAAGGACCGGGAAAGGCAGCGGCTGTCAGATTTGACTTCAAACTGATGCTGACGATGCGCACAGAGATAAGCTCCGGAGGGGGGAGAGAGAGAGGGAGGGAGGGAGAGAGAGAGAGAGGGGGGGAGGGAGAGAGAGACGAGCCCACGGAAGTGAATTAAAAAATTCACCACTTGAAAGTTTCTCTAGTAGGTCGAGATATGAACACAGAACATCTTTGCTCCAGAAAATATACCATGGGAGCTGATCGAAGATCTTAAGACATTATTCCCAATTCCACTCAGGCATGCTTTGGGTTGCAATAAAGTGCTACAAGAATAAAAAAGTAATAGTAATAGTCAGTATGCGCTCTGTAACCACAAGGGGCTGTTGGTCTTGCCAAACATACAGAGACAGACACACAAACAGATTAGCAATAATTATACAGCCTGCCAATTATTACCCATCCTTACACAGAAAGTCTGACTTGGAAAAAATAAAATGGGAGAAGGAGTGGGAGAGTAGTGATAACTGCATTCTGTACACCTTCATGTTTTACCAGATACAGATGATTCTTTAGAAAAACCTGGGACTTTCTGGCTAAGGGCTAAACCTATTGTACCTCAGGTGATGGAAGCATCAGTGTCACTTGTAGCACTTGCAGTGTTTATCACCCTCATAATAATATTGAAAACACAAAACCAAGATTACCCATCTGCTACGAGCAAATGAGATCAACCATTAAAACAAAGTTAAACACATGAAGAGGAACACATGACATGTTACACAGTGCTGCTATTTAACAAAAACTAAGCCAAAATGCAGAAACTGTGTGTGAAAATGACATACCCTAACAATTCAGTAGCTTGTAGAACCACCTTTAGCAGCAGTAACTTGAAGTAATTGTTTTCTGTGTAACTTTATCAGTCTCTCATATCATTGTGAAGGAATTGTGGCCCACTCTTCTTTACAATGTTGCTTCAGTTCATTGAGGTTTGTGAGCATTTGTTTTTTGAACAGCTCTCTTAAGGTCTTCCCACAGCATTTCAATCAGGTTGAGGTCTGGACTTTGACCGGGCCATTGCAACACCTTGATTGTTTTCTTTTTCAGCTATTCTGTTGTAGGTTTGGTGGTGTGGGATCATTGTCCTGTTGCATGACCCAGTTTTGGTCAAGCTTTGGCTGTCAGACAGATGGCCTCACATTTGGCTCTAGAATACTTTGGTGTACAGAGGAGTTCACGGTCGACTCAATGACTGCAAGGTGTCCAGGTCCTGTGGCTGCAAAACAAGCCCCAATCACCCCTCCACCACTGTGCTCAACAGTTGGTATGAGGTGTTTGTGCTGATATGCTGTGTTTGGTTTTCACAAAATGTGGCGCTGTGCAAACACCTCCACTTTGGTCTCATCTGTCCAAAGGACCTTGTTCCAAAAGTCTTGTGGGTTGTTCAGATGCAACTTTGCAAACCTAAGCTGTGCTGCCATGTTCTTTTTAGAGAGAAGAGGCTTTCTCCTGGCAACCCTTCCAAACAAGCCATACTTGTTCAGTCTTGTTCTGATTGTACTGTCATGAACTTTAACATTTAATATGCTAACTCAGGCCTGTGGAGTCTGAGCTGTAGCTCTTGGGGTTTTTTATAATATATCTGAGCATTGCACAGTCTGACCTTGGGGTGAATTTGCTGGGACGTCCACTCCTGGGAAGACGGGCAGCTGTCTTGAATGTTTTCCACTTGTAAATAATCTTTCTCACAGTAGAATGATGGACTTGAAATTGTTTGGAAATGGCCTTATGACCCTTCCCAGCCTGATGGGCAGCAACGATTTCTAAGATCATTGCTGCCTCCTTTCCTACTCAACACACACCTGAATGCTCCAGACCAGCAAACTGCCAAAACATGTGCTTTTATAGAGGTGGTCACACTTGCTTATGATCACTTAATCAAGTGCATTTGATTATCAGCACCTGGCTGCTATGGGTGTACGTGATTTTTCACACACTGCTTCTGCATTTTGGCTTAGTTTTTGTTAAATAAATAATAACACAGGGTAATATGTCATGTGATGTTTATCTATTACCCAATTCTAAGACCTGCTAAAGACCAGATGATTTTTTTTCAATGATATGTAAAACCTCAGAACTGAGAAAGAGCGGGCTTTCTTTTTCATGTGACTGAGACAAAAATAGTCATGGTGGTTCACAGGCTCAGCTACACATTTTCCATGGGGGAAATCCTGTGTGTACATTACAAAGACAAGAAAACAAACATACCATACCATATCCACAATGTTTGTCAAATGCCATATCAACTCACACCTAAAAGCTTTCATACAAGCTTGAGTGGTTACTTCTAAAAATGCCCCATGTGAAAACGTGTGCTAGTCTACATTTTTATGCCATGATAAACATTCTTGGAGATCAGAAAAGTTAAACCATCTGAATAAAATGTGTTTAATTTATCTGACTGTCATCTCCACCACACAGGTGACATTTTATATCCCCCTCTGGGCCTGACTCTTGTTCCACGGCCAAAGGCAGGATCCCAAGAGAACAAACAGATCTTTGTACTGTGGTCAAAAACTGCAGAATTATTACAGAGCTATAACAAGGATAGCAGGAGGTAAAAGCTACAAAAATATGTGTAGGTGTAATATTTCATTTTCATTCTTTTTTGGTGTGAGACAACAGTACCAACCACTGTTATGTATTTTATTGAACTAGCTCTATTTTTCATTTGACTTTTGTATTACACTTTCATATAAAAATTCTGCCTGCAGATGATTTGTGTCCTACTGTATCTCGTGAATATTTTTTTTTATTATTAACTGCAATTTTGAATGCTCTGCGACAGCTGCTACTCACAGGAGCAGAGTGGTAATGTAAATAAGGAACTAGATGAATTAAAAAAAAAGAAGGAGTAAGAGAGGGAGAGAAAGGAGAGAAAATGGATGGAGCAAGAAGAGGAAGAGTAAAGTTCAGGGTGAGATCCATGACCCTCTCATGCTGCTTTTCCTGTCTAAAGAAAGAATGGAAGAGGAGAAATGGAGGAGGAGGAGGAGAATTATTCCAAGTGCTGATTCTTGTTCTTTTCATATCTCATTCCTGACTCACCACTTCATCTGTCCACCTACCCCAGCTCTCTTTTCCTGTTTCTCTCTCTGTCTTGATTCTGTGTGCCTCTTTATCGCTCTCTCTCTCTCTCTCTCGCTCTCTCTCATCTGTCCTTCCTTCCTTACATTCTTACTCTCTTACAAGGAGCATCACTTGTTTGTTCATACACCCAAATGTCTGCAACATCCTGCTCTCTATTTACAGAGCATGTGGGATGAAATGTGTGTGTGTGTGTGCCTGAGTGTGTGTTTCTGTGTGTGCACATGTGTGTTTGTGTATGTGCAAGTCAGCTTTGTAATTGTGTAACTCTCTGTATTCTTGTGTATATGTTCGATATTTGCATTCATTGGAGTATTTTTTGTGATATGTCCAAAATTGCTTAAATGTGGAAATATTGATCTTTGCTTTAAAAGTATGATCCATCCATCCATCCATCCATCCATCCATCCATCCATTTTCTTAACCACTTATCCAACTCAGGGTCACAGGGGTTGGAGCCTGTCCCAGCTACCATAGGGCGAGAGGTGGGGTACACCTGGACACCAACATTACCAACACCAATAGTACAGTATTTAATCCAATTAGCTTCAATTCTGTTCATTTCTTTCCAGCTCAGTTTCCTGAGATAAGGGACTCTTCTGGGCTCAGCTCTTGGGTTTGGAGGGGTTTTGAATGGGAGGTGTGTATAAGGTGATTAAAACATTTGAGTGCTCTCTTTTGAATGAAAATTGTCAGTGTATATCTGCATAGTTCTGCTTTTTTTTAATGTATTTTGCATTGTAATGTACAATAGACAGGAGTGTGAAAATTATGAAATTCTCTCTTAACTGCATTTAGAGCTATTCGGGCTCTGCAACATATGCATGACTCTGCTTTTGGAAGAGCTAATGTTAATCACATGAAACTTTACTAAAAGACACAATAGTATTAAGATATAGTCACTAAAAGTGAATCAGGGAGTCAGCTGATCAATTACATACTTGGTTAATCATTGAGATCATCTTCATTTCTCCTTGAAAGGACACACAGTGGAAGTCATATAGAAGGGCAGAAGTGCACATTAAAAAGCTTTTACTTTCTGGATTTAGAGTTTAAGGCTCATTCTTTTCCTTGATAAAGCTGTGTTGGCTTCAGAGCGGTTTATTCAAGACACTCTGGGACTCAACACTTCAGTAGATTTAGGTCTAAACCTGGATTTCAAGGTGAAGAATCTTATTGCTATGCACCTGCTGTTATACCACTATCCATCTGTCCATCTTCATTCTCTTTCATGAAGTACCCAAATAATAAGCGGTAATTCTTTGTCTGTGTTTCAGGTTCAGTTGGGTAAGCACTGAATGTGCATGCGCTATATTATTTTGTATAAAAATAGAACAAGAGAGATTTCACTTTTTAGGTTACATAAACTGGTATGTACATTTTGTACATTCAGAACATCCTTAATACTATTTAATCTGCTCAATAAAGGATAATCTTTTATGGATTGTTTTTTTTCTATAAAGTAGCATAAATAGGGTCAAAATATCAATTTCCTCTACAATACCTTTGAATAGGACTCACTGGAAGACTATTAAAGCTGTATAGAGGCAAACTCCCCATCCCTCTGCCTTAATTATCCATCCCCTGGGCTGTCATCATTAAGGCAAGCCAGACACTGGGACATATTTGGCATTATATTTTTAATGCTACAACAACCGGCTCAGCAAAAACCCACCACAGATTATTCACAGTGTGTGTCTTGGCTCAGCTCCATATACTGTGACACATTATTATACTTTATTCCCCTTCTCTTCCTTCTTCTCTTTCGTCCCTCCTCATCTCCTCCTCTTCCTCTAAAATCACCTCCTCCCTTCCTCCATCTTCCCATTCCCTCTTCAGATGCTTTTCTTGTCCTCCACGGAATCGAAAAGGAAAGAACAAAGCCTCGTCATACATGTTCTGTCGGTTCATTTACAATGTCTGTATTGCTGTGTGCGTGTATCTGTGCTGTGCAAGTGGGGCTGACGGTGCATTGTATGTGTGCCAGTTGTTTGTGTACCTCTCTGTGTGCAGCAGGAAATTCAAAAACTAGGCCATATCGACCACCCAGGGGTTTGAAAGCTCAGGGGGTACCAAAGCAACATGGTTTAAGTAAGAAAAAAATGTTTCAAACGCCATAAAAGGGGAAAAGAGACAACACACGTGCACATTCTCACGCACGCAAGCAAATATGCATACACACACAGAGACAGGCACCCCTCCCATCTGATAAACCTCTGGCTTATGTTGTATTCACAGTAACATCAAGCACCTAATCACACACATATCTGAAAAAAACCTTCAGCTAGATAAACACCCATATACATTTATAGGTTACTGTTCCAGGTTACACTGGTGGCCAGCCATTTTCTGTATAGATTAGGGCTTCTCCTGTTGACAGCCTTTGAGGAATAAGCAGCAGATCCTGTCACTATTGATCCAATTCAGACGGTAATGGATATGAATGGGACCAAACCTTTTGTGGTTGGATGGGCTAAAGTAGAAAGTTTTAAGTTGTGTGTTTTGTAAAAGTTTTCTAGGTTTAAAATTCATTTTTTGGCATTTGTTATTTTTCAGACATGAAAAATGTTTGGTGGGAGGTATTTTTGCTTTGTGAGACATTTAACCTCTTAGACAATTAGTCCAAACCTATAACTGCAGAGTTTGTTTATGTGTAAGAAGGTGAAGTGGGGGTGAGTTTTAAGAATATCTCTAGATGAATTTGAAAATCAATAATGCCGTTAATATAAGCCTATATCCTGGTCTGCCACTACAGTTCATCACGTCCCAACTGCAACTCCATTTAGATATTGATTATGTCATTTCACTGTTAACCTAGTTACTGAGTCAGCAGAAAATAGAAGCTTAATGTGACCTCAAACTGTAAGGTCAAGTCAATCTGTTGGATATAGAAGATTAAAGTAAATATTTACGATACCTTCTTTCAACAGAGGAAGGGGAGGTAGCAATTTAACACCATAAGTAATCCTGATTTTGGGCTACATGCTTTTATTGTAAAGAATTGGTGCTGTTTTTAAGGCAAATGTGGTAAACCAAGGATTGATTAGATTTATAGTATGTTTTCTTCTGTGTGTACTGCAATTTACTGCAAGCAAGTTGATTAATAAATACAAAAATACTTTTCTTTTTTTTTTTTTTTTAATAATAAACC